>JAVJIF010007840.1:0-201336 GCA_038442645.1 Agave tequilana
AAGGTTTGATACCCTAAATTCTGGAATGATCTGAGCATCCTCAGTCTTGTAACTAGCATGTAATCTTTGAATATATAGCAGCAAATACTTGATAGACACAATTGGCAAAATTTGACTCTTTATATAGATAGAATAAGTAAACAAAGTAAATCTATGATAATATCAAGGAGGAAACTGTTGCGTGCGCCTTGACAACAACTAATGAGGAACCCACCAATAGAGAGAGATGCACCAGAGAAGTACCCAAAAGATAAGAACAAATAAACAAGAGAGAAAGCAAACACAATATTTAACGAGATTCGACAATTTGCCTATGTCCTCGGGCAAGAGAGAGAGAGAGAGAGATCTTATTGATTCAATGATCAAGTACAAGTTTTTTGAGAGATACAATTCATGGGGCTCTACCCCTTTGTTTATAGCCAGAGTCCTATGGTTTTAAGAAATCACAACTGGATTCGACTCCTTTTCAGAAACAAAGTCTGAATCCCAACAGGAGAAGCAGATTCGCATGGTCGACCCGACCTCTTCCTTTGGTCGACCGGTCAGTCGACAGTCGCCAACAGAAACCTGATGTATGCCAGTCGGTCAACCGGAGCGTGCCGTGCACGTTGTGCATGCCGTCGACCGGTCGTTCGTCGGCGTTTGTTCTGCCCTGCAAATGGACATCGTTCTCGCTCCTTTGGACTCCAACCTCTGCACTGTTTCTTCCCGATAAGTAAAAAACTCTACCATTAAGTTTTTATCTCCTGCCTCCCTACAATTCTCCATCTTGGTGAAGATTTCTAAAATCTGAGCCGAACTCAACACAGTACATGTCGACTCAAAGGGGTTGCACCTATGTTGGCTGCCTATGTACCTTGCCCAAGGGATCAAGCCATCCGTAGTTCATCCAAACAAGCTCCACCGACCTCAAGCAATTAGAAGGATATGGAGTAACTTTTTACAATGTGTAAATTTCACTCCCGAAATCACCTTGGTAAGCATATCAACGGGATTCTCCTTTGTGTGAACTTTTTGTAACTCAATGTCACCTTCATCAAGAATCTCCCAAATAAAGTGGAACCTGACGTCAATGTGCTTTGTCCTTGCATGATACACCTGGTTTTTTTGTCAAATAAATAGCACTCATGCTATCACAGTTGATCTTCAACAGATCCTGATCAATCCCCAAGTCATCGAGTACCCTTGGAGCCATATTGCCTATTCATAGCCTTCGTTATGACCATGTACTCGGCCTTTGTAGTAGACAATGCAACGGTAAACTGTAGAATAGAGCACCAACTCACCGGTGCTTGAGACAATGTGAACACATATTCCGTTGTACACCGCCGTTTGTCGAGGTCTCCTTCATAGTCGGAATCAACATATCCGACATACTCCTACTTACCTGTAGAATCCTTCACAAATACTAAACCAACGTCCATGGTACCTTTGATGTATCATAGAACCCACTTACTGCCTCTCAATGACTCCTACCAGGATCATGCATGTATCTGCTTATCATCGAGACAACTTGTGACAAATCAGGCCTTATACACACCATCGCATACATTAAACTACCAACTACGCTAGCTTATGGCACGCGAGTCATGTACTCACGTTCTTCAACAGTAGTAGGAACATAGTAGCTTTTAACTTGAAATGAGGAACCAATGGTGTACGTACAGATTTCGTATCATCGTTGATGTTGAACCTCTAAAGTACCTTCTGCAAATACCCCTTCAGTGTCAAGCTTACCTGTATGCGTCGGAAAAGGAGGATTCGATTGTAAAATTCTTTTGATTGGATAGAAGATTACAACAGATCGGTCTTTTCGATTACAAGGGAGGGAGGATGTTGAGTCTTGAATCCTCCCTTTGTTTAAGGCTGGGTTCTTCAAGTGGCGATGGAGAGTGAATCTTGTTCTCCGTTGACCGGGTGACCGTCGAGACCTTCCAGGGATCTCCTCTTCGGATGGTAGATGGAGTAACTCAGCTCTGTCTACCAAAACTCTCAAAGAGAAGGTAGGCAAAGAGCAACTTGAACATAGCAAGTTCTCTGAAGGGTTTAACTCTCTCTTTTCTCTTAGAGCTCTTTTCTTCCAGAAGTCCTCTGACCGAAAATTCGACTGTCAATCCCCTCTCTTCAATTCGTCCGTAAATCCGACCCCTTCTTCATAGCGACGGGGCTATTTAAGGGGTTTCAAGGGCGTACGTGCCTCCTAAAAACACTTCATAATGGGGGCTAACTTTTCCCGTTATGTGGGCCGTGATTGGCCCTGAAACCGGGACGGTTACAACTGAGACGCGGGTGTCAGCCCACGCGCCTTGGAGTTGTTGAGACGCGGGTTTTGACCTACGCGCCTTGGTGTGGCTGAGACGCGGCTGTTGAGCCTCGCGCCTTGATGCTGCTGAGATGCGGGTTTCGACCCTCGCGCCTTGGTGCGGCTGAGACGCGGTTTCGACCCTCGCGCCTTGGTGCTGCTTGTTGGCCCAATGGCTTCCACTCTAGTTTTGATGATGATCAACACTCATGTAGTTATGTTTACTAATTTCTTGTGTTTCTAAGTTTCAGATCATTAACAGGATATTAGTTGGTGATTAGCTTCAACAAGATGATTAGAAGCTATTCATGATGATTCCGGTGCCAAAGCTTAAGATCATACCTTTGCACTTGGAGAATCACGGAGTTTGGAGCAAGTCTACTTGAAGATGGAAGATCGTCAAGAAGACTTAGCTATCTAGTTTAGAGTTTGTGTTTTAGATCCATATTTGTAAAGCTTAGTTTAGTTGATATGCTCAAGTGCACAAATCACACACTTTTATGATTGAGTTTTGGTTTTCATGAATAGTTTATCAAAACAAGTTTAAATTGATATATGTATAGTTGCTTCATTCTATACATGCATGCTTATTTTTTAAAACAAACTTATTTTTGACTATCCTATTCATGTTTTGGAAAATTCTAGTTTGATAAAATACAAGTTTTGTTCTTGATAAAATTGGCAAGACACAAAAATGAATTGATATGATTGATATATGTCTTGAAATTTTATCACAAGTTTGGTTATCAAAGTAAAATGATAAAACAAGTTTTAGAAAACAGTTTTTATTGTGATTAAAACTATTTTTTAGATTTACTGTGAATTTATGGGATTTTTATTGAGTGAAAAGACCTATTTTCAAATCCCGTATCTGTGCAGAACTGAGGACTGGCTGACAGGCCAAGTCGGTCGACCGGACCGGTCGACCGCACCATAGGCCGGTCGACCGGGACGGTCGACCGACGTGCACAAGTCTGTGCACGTTTTGGAGTCTCTGGGACGGTCGACCGGGCCGGTCGACCGAGATGAGAGTTCTGCTCTCAGGATGTTTCGGTCGACCGGGCCGGTCGACCGCAGTTGCCCAACGGTCACAATTCTGACCGTTGGCGGTCGACCGGGCCGGTCGACCGGCAGTCTGTCAGACTGCCAACTCAGCCTAACGGCTAGTTTTGTATAGGGGCTATATAAACCCCATCTCTTTGGGGATTTTGGCCAAGTTTTTTAAGAGAAAAATTTTCAGTTTTCTGAAGTGTTTAAAAGAGTTTTCAAAAAGTTTTAAGTGCAAAACTTCTCATCCTTAATTGTTTTGGGTTTTTGAAAATCAAAGAAAACTAGGTTTTGGGATTTTGATTTGGTATTTCATTTTCTATCTTATACAAGAGATTTCCCAAGTAGTTTTTCTTTGTTGCTTGTTTCCAAAACACTTTGATTCCACACTTGAGCTATATCTTCTATCCTAAACTATTAGGATCTTTGTTTTGTGGAAAAGAAAGAAAAAGAGAGTTTGTGGTTTTGGAACCACTTGTTGTAAACCCTCCTTCATTTGTTGTATCCCTCTTCGGTAGAGGTGATCGGAGTGGTATTGGTTTGCTCCCTCTTCGGTAGAGGTGGAGTTTGGTTGTGAGCCTCTTCGTAGAGAGGTGTGTGGATTGGTTATTGTATTGGCTACGGGCCTAACCCCTCGGTTGTGAGGAGGTTGTTGTTTGAGAGAGGAGTTTGGTACTCCTAGAGTTGTAAGAAATCCTCTTCGGTAGAGGTTCCCTCGGTGGGAGTTGAGATAGTGGAAATCCTACACGGTGGTGTAGGCGGGGATGTAGAGCAAGGTGCTCGAACCTCGAAACAAATCTTGGTGTTTGCGTTGTGATCCATTGTCTCTCTAACTCTCTCTCTCTTTATAATTGTGCAAAGCATCATAATTCATATTGCCATATCATATATTGCTTGTGTTGTGCATTGCATCTCTTATTGTCATATCTATTATATGCTTGGCTTGATTGTGTATGCACATTGTGAATTGCTTGTGTGTTTGTGCATCACCTAATTTGTACTCATCCAACAAGAGCTTCACATAGCACCTCAACCCATATCTAGGGGAATCAAGAGGAGTTAGTCCAGAGCCTCGCAAGGGGAATTCGGCTACACTTGTTGGATTGTATTAAGTGTGTTGCAAGATTTGCATTAGCTTCCGCATTTAGTGCACTTAATTTGTATTTAGTTTATTAGATTAGCACTTACACCTATTCACCCCCCTCTAGGTGTTTTTCAATTGGTATCAGAGCTAGTACTCCTGATACTTAGGCTTAACATCCTAGGAGTGATCCATTTGCTTGCTAATCTATTTGTTTGCATTTACTTGTTTGCACACATTTAGTTTACCATGGCCCTCATGACCCCACCTATGTATGACCCTTCCAACATTCATGTTTGGAAGTATAGGATGTCCATGTACCTAAAGACCCTAGGTTTGCATGTTTTCCTTGCGGCCACCAGAGATGTTATCTTAGTGATTGCAATCATATAGGGGCCAATGCACAAGCCCTAGAGGCCATTAGAAGCACTCTTCCTAAAGATTATCTCTTATGTGTTTCTAACTTTGATTCCGCCTTTGCAGTGTGGAACAAATTGACAACCACCAACACCTCCAAGCTTCAAGTCCAAATCCAACAAGAAGAGGAATCTAGTGGAGAATCCGAACCACAACAATGCTACATGGTCCAAGGGAATGACTCCCTTGAGGTACAATCGAAACTCAACTAGATAGTAATGATTGTGCTAGTTCTTCAAATGATTTTGTTGATCCCCATGCTTTAAATGAAGAACTATCTATTGTTTGTGAAAAATTGATAGAAAAATATAAAATTTTGAAAAAGGAAAGTCTAGGCCTTGAAAAAGAAAATAAGTGTTTGCATTCTAGACTTGATTGTGTTTTGCAAGAAAAGGTTGAGGTCTTTAATGAAAGGGATTCATTGAGATCTCAATTAGAACTTGCACTAAGAGAAAATAATTTTTTAAAATCTAAAAATGATTGTGAAACACTTTTGAAGAAAAATGAAAACTTGTCTTCAAAAGTTGATTTTGTTTTAAAAGAGAATGTTGATTTGAAAAATAAAATTATTTCCATTTCAAATGATTTAGATGTTTGTTTAAAGAAAAATGAATTTTTACAAAATAAGATTGATGCACATGTTTGCCATGCTAGTGTAGCTTCTTCATCTAGTCTACCTAATGCATGTACCTCTTCTTCTAAAATTAATGATGATATTTGTATGCTAAAGAAGAGAGTAGATTGTTTGGGCTCCACTATGAGCCAATGTGCCTTGAACCACACACGGTTGGAAACCTTGGTTCGAAAGAAACAAGTTCCATCCTTTATGCATGCACACCCTCCACGGCATACACATGCTCCTCACGGACACCATCAACACATGTATGCTCATGTGTACTCATGTACACATTGTGGACGTAAGGGCCACTTTGCTAAATTTTGTTATGATAGATTACATACTACTAATTTAGCAAAGAAATTTGTTTGGGTTAGAGAAGGGACTAACCCCCATGGACCCAACAAGATGTGGGTACCAAAGACCACCCCTCCTATTGTTTTTGATGTAGGTGTGGGCTCTCACATGACGTGAGAGTGATGACACCTTGGAATGGATGCGTTCCGGACTTAAAGGAAATCTATTGGATGCATCACTTTCAAGGGATGAGATGGTGGAGAGGACCACCAAGTTTTGGAGACAAGGAGAGTTGCCTTGAGGTTTTGGTAACGATTCCTAAACTCCCATACTTTCATATTCATTTGTTTATACCATATTTTTGATGTCTATGGATTAGTATGTTCATTCCATGTTTATTAGATCCTTGACATACATATATAGTATTTGAGACACACATGCTTATATGAATCCATATTTAGTGTTCTCACTGTTTGTTTAGCTATAATGTACATCATGAATCTAATACATGTGAATTTACATAGTAATCATGTTTTGGTTTTATCATGATGAGTTTTAGCTTGATGCTTCATGTGGTGATAACATGTTTAAATGTAGATTTTATCAAAACTTGTATTATACATGTACAAATGGTGAGCCACATTTGTTTCTTATACATTTGCACTTCATGCTCATTTGTACTCACTATATGCACACGTATGAGCTAGTTTTGATGATTTGTTCATTTATACTTGTTATGACTTGAATATTTGTTTAAGTGTTAGTTTTCATTAAGACTATATGTATACTTGTACATATAATGGGCCACAAATAAATCTATATATGTTTGAGCTTGAATGCTTATTTGAACCCATTAGATGTGCTAGTATAGTCTAGTTTTGATGATTCATACATTTTAAACTTGTATTCCCATTTTAGATTTGTTTTATGAGTTTTTCACTTCATGTATATGTTTGTATTGCCAAATTCTAAGATATACATGTATACCCCTTGAGTCATTTGCCTTTCATGCAAATCTATATATGGACTCAATTGTGTTTAGGGATATGTATGTATACTTATTGTGTTGACAATTCATACATATACCATGAAATGAAATTTGTTTTGATGAAAATTTAGATTTTCTTGATTTGTGTTTCATGTATATGTCTATCTTGTCCAAACTATTAGATATACATGATTATCCTTTTGAGCCACGTGCCTTCATGCATATACACTTTGTGGACTCGTTGTGTTTTGGATATGTATGTATACTTTAGTTTGTATTAGACATACATATGCCATGAAAGTTAAATAAGTTTTGATGATTTTCGTGTTTTCTATATTTAAGGAATAATTAAGCTTAATTGAATATTTTCATGATTATGATCTTCACATATTATTTGTACACTCATATCTATTGCTCATGTTTTGTTTCTCATGAGTTATGCTTTATTGGTTAGAGTGATGATTATCATGTGAATTTCATTTTTATTTTATTCCTTACTTGAAGGATTTCGTACTAGTTTACAACATTTTCTTATAACTAGTTACGGTATTCTTCATTTGGTAGAGTTTTTCAAACTAAACTTATTTTCAAATCTAATTTTTGAAAACCCCTACCTTCTTGGGCGGTAGGATGGGAGATCATGTTCATGTATGCTTTACATTGAAAATCATTTAAAACTTGAATCATGATTGGGTGGTAGATGATATGAGATATACACATGTTTTTGATTCAATTGGTATCATTGAACTCTTTCAATTAGTATCAATTTTGATTTTCTTGTATACTCATATATGTTTTGTATGTATGTATGCTTTAAATTCCAAGAATATCAATTTCTATTGGTATCTATTTTCCATACATATATGTTTGTGTTTATGCTAGTGCTTGAGGTTCAATTTTGTTTCAATTGACTACTTTTAAATTGTTATCAAGACTATGCATGACTTTAGTTTGTATTTCATAAAAGGGGAGAAAATTTGATTTTGTATTTCAATTGGTATTTGTACTCCCACTCTTTATGATTAAAAGTTGATATCAACATCAAATTTGTTTATATGTTTTTTTTTTTAATGAACAATTCTTACAATTGGTATCAATGTTTCTATGTAAAATCTTTTCAATTGGTAAAATATTTACAATTGGTATCATATTTAAGAAATTCAAATTTGTTTTGGTTTCAAGATTCATGTTTAAGAATTCAAAACTTATGTTTAATTACAATTGGTATTTCCAAATTTTTTTTTAAAGAAAATATTCAAAGTTTTGATTTGTATTGCTTATATGCAAGGAGAGCTTAACATCTCTTCATATAGATTCATGTTGAGTGTATTGTGTATTGAAGAGCTTCACATCTCTTCTTTATGTGGTACACGTGTGTAGGGGGAGCTTCACATCTCCTCTTATTCATTACATAATGTGTGTTATGTGAATTAGGGCTTAACTTCCCTCCTTCATGTAATGCATATGTGTAGGGAAGCTAACTTAGCGTCTTCCTCTTCATGAATGTATATAGCATATAACACTTATTATCCTTGTTTATTTTCTTTTGGTATCAAAATGCTTCATTGACATATTTTTAATTGATATCATGTTTTTTAAAGTCACCCCTTATTGACTTTGTTTTTGTTTTAGACAAAAAGGGGGAGAATATTGTCTTTTATTGTTTTGTTTGACATAAAGGGGAAGAAAGATTTTTACCCCTCGTTTTATTTATGGTTTTGATTACCCCTTGTTGATGATTGACAAAAAGGGGGAGAAAGATTTATGAAGTTTTATATGCATGCTTATGTTTATGCATATATTATGTTTTAATCTCAAGAATCTCAAGAATATTAAGTTTAATTGATTTATAGAGTTTGCTTTGTAATTGGTATCTAGAGCTTATTTTGTTTCCATTTGATATCTAGAACCATTTATTGTTTATACATATGCATGTTTCATGTTTAATATTCATTGCATATATTGTTTATATCCTATGCATGAGTTAAGGGGGAGCTTCCTTGAAGCTTATCTTTAATCCATGCATATATAACTCCATGAGTTTTGTCATCATCAAAAAGGGGAGATTGTTGGCCCAATGGCCTTCCACTCTAGTTTTGATGATGATCAACACTCATGTAGTTATGTTTACTAATATTCTTGTGTTTCTAAGTTTCAGATCATTAATATGATATTAGTTGGTGATTAGCTTCAACAAGATGATTAGAAGCTATTCATGATGATTCCGGTGCCAAAGCTTAAAGATCATACCTTTGCACTTGGAGAATCACGGAGTTTGGAGCAAGTCTACTTGAAGATGGAAGATCGTCAAGAAGACTTAGGTATCTAGTTTAGAGTTTGTGTTTTAGATCCATATTTGTAAAGCTTAGTTTAGTTGATATGCTCAAGTGCACAAATCACACACGTTTTATGATTGAGTTTTGGTTTTCATGAATAGTTTATCAAAACAAGTTTAAATTGATATATGTATAGTTGCTTCATTCTATACATGCATGCTTATTTTTTTAAACAAACTTATTTTGACTATCCTATTCATGTTTTGGAAAATTCTAGTTTGATAAAATACAAGTTTTGTTCTTGATAAAATTGGCAAGACACAAAAATGAATTGATATGATTGATATATGTCTTGAAATTTTTATCACAAGTTTGGTTATCAAAGTAAAATGATAAAACAAGTTTTAGAAAAACATATTTTTAGAAAAACAGTTTTTATTGTGATTAAAACTATTTTTTAGATTTACTGTGAATTTATGGGATTTTTATTGAGTGAAAAGACCTATTTTCAAATCCGTATCTGTGCAGAACTGAGGACTGGCTGACAGGCCAAGTCGGTCGACCGGACCGGTCGACCGCACCATAGGCGGTCGACCGGACGGTCGACCGACGTGCACAAGTCTGTGCACGTTTTGGAGTCTCTGGGACGGTCGACCGGCCGGTCGACCGAGATGAGAGTTCTGCTCTCAGGATGTTTCGGTCGACCGGGCCGGTCGACCGCAGTTGCCCAACGGTCACAATTCTGACCGTTGGCGGTCGACCGGGCCGGTCGACCGGCAGTCTGTCAGACTGCCAACTCAGCCTAACGGCTAGTTTTGTATAGGGGCTATATAAACCCTCTCTTTGGGGATTTTGGCCAAGTTTTCTAAGAGAAAAATTTTCAGTTTTCTGAAGTGTTTAAAAGAGTTTTCAAAAGAGTTTTAAGTGCAAAAACTTCTCATCCTTAATTGTTTTGGTTTTTGGAAAATCAAAGAAAACTAGGTTTTGGGATTTTGATTTGGTATTTCATTTTCTATCTTATACAAGAGATTTCCCAAGTAGTTTTTCTTTGTTGCTTGTTTCCAAAAACACTTTGATTCCACACTTGAGCTATATCTTCTATCCTAAACTATTAGGATCTTTGTTTTGTGGAAAAAGAAAGAAAAAGAGAGTTTGTGGTTTTGGAACCACTTGTTGTAAACCCTCCTTCATTTGTTGTATCCCTCTTAGGTAGAGGTGATCGGAGTGGTATTGGTTTGCTCCCTCTTCGGTAGAGGTGGAGTTTGGTTGTGAGCCTCTTCGGTAGAGGTGTGTGGATTGGTTATTGTATTGGCTACGGGCCTAACCCCTCGGTTGTGAGGAGGTTGTTTTTTTGAGAGAGGAGTTTGGTACTCCTAGAGAGTTGTAAGATCCTCTTCGGTAGAGGTTCCCTCGGTGGGAGTTGAGATAGTGAAAATCCTACACGGTGGTGTAGGCGGGGATGTAGAGCAAGGTGCTCGAATCTCGAAACAAATCTTGGTGTTTGCGTTGTGATCCATTGTCTCTCTAACTCTCTCTCTCTCTTTATAATTGTGCAAAGCATCATAATTCATATTGCCATATCATATATTGCTTGTGTTGTGCCTTGCATCTCTTATTGTCATATCTATTATATGCTTGGCTTGATTGTGTATGCACATTGTGAATTGCTTGTGTGTTTGTGCATCACCTAATTTGTACTCATCCAACAAGAGCTTCACATAGCGCCTCAACCCATATCTAGGGGAATCAAGAGGAGTTAGTCCAGAGCCTCGCAAGGGGAATTCGGCTACACTTGTTGGATTGTATTAAGTGTGTTGCAAGATTTGCATTAGCTTCCGCATTTAGTGCACTTAGTTTGCATTTAGTTTATTAGATTAGCACTTACACCTATTCACCCCTCCCTCTAGGTGTTTTTCACTGCTGAGACGCGGGTTTCGACCCTCGCGCCTAGAACTTGGAATTCTGCTTTTTAATGGCTTGTCTTTTAGTGATTTTTAGACAGCCTACAGAACCCCCTCCAAAGTTTTCGACATTCCGCAGTTAAGTGGGACGGATTTCGAAATACTTTGGGCTCTAGCTGAGCTCACCCTTGTGACTGGACTGTCAATGCTCCGGGTTTGATCTTGTCTGGAGTATGGTCTTCGTGAGTGTACTGTGGAACTCTTTGAAGCCACCAAAGTTGATCGTGTTGAGTGTCTAGATGCACAGTCTCAACCTCCCCGATTGCTTTAAGTCTGTCGTGGGTGCACTTTAAAGCCAGGAGTGGACGGTCGTCTGCTTGTGCCAATGTACTGTTGAACTGATTTGCAGAAGTAAGGACTGAACGCCAGCACCCTTTTTTTTTTTTGAGACGCAGGGATAGTACTGCTTTAAAGACGCGACTGATGTTCCACAAGGCAGACGCGATGCTAGCCGGATTGGAAGGATGCGAACTTTCAGAGAGACGCATCTTTTTTGAGTAAAGACGCGACTTTCTGGACGCAACTATGGCCGTGCTGAAGGGATGCGTCCATTGAAGAGGCGCGGTCGTTGGGTGCGAATCCGTGCCATGCCATGAGTGCACTGCCACGTGTCCTGTAAAGCCGACGGGACACCTTCTTTTTGGCGTGCGAACTTCACGCTGCATTAAATGCACTGTCCACGCGTCAGGCGGTGATTCGGCGTCGAGCCAAGCGCCGCGTATCTTTGCGAATCACCGTGCCTATAAATGGCAACAGTTATCGAGAGAGCCACCATTAGTCTCTCTTTCGTCTTCAGGTGTATCTGCTAGGGTTTTGAGAAAGAAGTTCTCTTTGTTCCCTTCTCTTCCGTCTGGCATTAGATTCTTACTTCGCAATGGCACCCAAGGCCAAGCGAACTGCTTCATCGTCGAAGGCGGTCGTCACTGAGGCCCAAAGGGGCGGTTCCTCCATGCAAGAAGCCCCTATCTCAGGTATAACGCCATCAGGCTTGATCTTCGCCATTAGAGGGGTTTATGGAGTTCTTATAACCCTTAAAATCCTTTCTTTGAAGGAGAACCGCCAATATGGATTCGAAACCGCGTTTGGTTCTCAGACGCGGTCTTTGAGTTAACAAACAAGGCGCGGGTTTGATGACCCTATCGCTTTTATCCGTTTGAGGATGTACTTGTTTGTTGAACATAGGGCGCCAGTAAGCCTTGCGTTCCGGAGTCATCACTTAGAATGTTTCTAATTGTGAAAGATCCGGACGCAGACTTGATCCTTGCGTTCTGTGACATCAGACGTTGGTTTTTACGAATCTTGCACCGAGTCCAAGTACTTAGATATTTTTCACAAGTCTTGGATTTTGAAAACGCAGACTCCCTGCTGGCCTCATGGTCCTCAGGTCTGGACGCGGATCCTCAGGTCTGGACGCGGATTTTGATAATTTTCTGCGTCCAGTATCTCTTCTGCGTCTGAATTATAGACACTTAATCATTCTCGTTTAGACTTCTGATCACGTGTCATTTTCTTATGCAGTGCGACACTCTTCCAGCCCACTCTCCAAGAGGCGGCACTTCGGGCACATAGGTGGTGCTGACCGTGATTTAACCTTTGTACTGCAAAGGACCGCTCCTGTGACTGCCGACAAGTCGAAGGAGCGAAGGGAGAAGCTCGCCAATGTTGACGCGGCAACCTTTCGGGAGCTTATGACTGACGCGGCATTCACGACGAATGCTCGCGCTCCGATGGAGAAGCCTGCTTTCTTCTTTGGAGACCATATTAGCGAGGGCGGCTATTCTTTGCATGACGGAGATTATAAATGGCTCCGTCAGATAGGGGATAGAAGGTTCTTTCTTCCGAACATGGAGAGGATGTACCCACTATCTTATCTCCAGCACATGTCCGTCCCTCGAAAAATGACATGGAGCTTTCCCGACCCGTCCCTGAGGTTACTCTCGGCAACTTAAGCTCCAAGAAGGTATATCATGCTGGTCATGATAAGGAGGCTTTCGGCCTGTTTCCCGGGCTGTTGAGGACCGATCACCCAGTAGGAGAAACTCCTAAACTTGACACCACCTTCCTCAACGCATTCATGAAAGTGGGGGGTGATTTTTTGGTCGACTTCCGTTCGCCCGGGTGGATCCATTCCACTGAGAAGTATTGGTGGGGCAAGATGGTGAGCTTCGTCCTTGCCGATCTTGGAGGCCTGTTGGAGCATGTGGAATTGTACCAGGCAGTGAGGGCCGTGCAGTAAACTTCTTTGGGGTCCTCGAGCGTTACAATCCTCTGACGGGGACAATCTTCACTCCGGTCGGAGAGATTGGTCTTGCCCTGCACGAGTTGTACGAAGTCTCGGGGCTGGTATGGGGGACTCTCCCTATGAGGAATACGTCCCGACCACTGAGGAGCTTCACCTTTTGAAGAAAGCGTCTCCTCGAGTGTACGAGACTTATTGGGAGGTCCTATGTCACTTCCACATTTGCGGCTAGATAACCTCTTGGAGGGCGAGGGGAGTCAAGCAGCTGTCTTGGGCAAGCTACTTGTTTAATGGCGTCAATCAGAAAGACCATCCAGTGACCCGACTGGCTCCCAGCTCCGACGAGGAGATTGCCGATAGGATTCAAGCTTCTGTAGACTCCTACACCACGGAGTCGAACGAGGATACTTTCGAACCTGACACGGTTTTCGAAAGTTTCCATCATCAAGCCCGGACCCCTATCTCCAATCGAGCACTGTTGGCAGGCTTCTTAATGTTGTGGTTGAAGCGTTGTGTGGTGCCGACACTGTCACATGAAGTGATTGTTGCCGACGTAGTGTACCCAGCGGTGCTCCTGGCTTATGGTAGGCCCATAGCCCTCCTCCCGGCCATGGCGGCCGGTATTCAAAGCGGGTTGCGGGCCTTAACTCAAAGTCTGTGCAGGGTAGAGAAGGTTGTCGACTCCCAGGGTGAGCCGATTGTTGACTCAGAGGGGAGGCCGACGGTAAAACGTCCCAACCCTCGGGTTGAACTTCCCTACACGTACCTAATGGCTTGGTACGTTATGCACTGTCCCTCCCTGATGACGCCGGTGTCTTGGAGTGAGGGGTTTACCCCTTTCGTACAGCGGTTGGAGGGTTCAAGCTGGTGTAATACTTTTATGTATTTCATTCGGAAGTGCATTCTAACTGCTTCGAACTACCAGCTCAATCGCTGCTTCCCCGAGATTGCTGGTGCATCTTTCGGGGATAAACTTGCTGACTTCGTGGGCCCAGATGACTTCATGAGGCTGTCATCGGGAGTTTTCTGGTGGTTGGTCAATATACGGCCTGGGTATGTGCTTTTTCGACAAGGGAATACGTGCACGATCGAGCCGTACATGCCGAATCGCTTCGCCCGACAGTTCGGCTATGATCAATTGTATGTCGGTAACCCCAATGCTCGACTCGCCTTCAGTGGGAACTTGTTTGAAGGTGCTCGGGCTTGGTATTATAGTGTGGCCGGAGGGACGGAAGCGCTTTTTCGTCTGCCCCCCAAGGAACCGAAAGGTTGTACAAGCCTTAGCTTCTGTACCTGGTACTTCCAGGCCAACCAAACGCCTGACTTTGCTCCGGAGTACTCATGCATCGAGAGTATCAATGCATCTTACGAAGCAAAGTCGGGGTCCAACAAACGCTCACGAGGCGTCGAGGAGTATCGGAAGGCTCTGAAGGAGACCAGAAGGGTATCAAGGGAGGAGCCGCGAGCAGCAAAGGGTCGACAGGTGGCACGTAAGCGTCCTCAAGGCTCTACTTCCACTGTTGAGCCTGCCCCAAAGAAGGTCCAGAGAGACTTGGCGGCCGCAGTTTCTCCGTCCGAAGACATCCCTTCTGGCGTTGAGGAACAGAGGGAAGAAACGGAAGATGAGGATGACGCCCCCTTAGTCCGCACCTGTGGGTTGCGCAGCAGGGCCCCAGGATTTTAGAGGAAGGGGAGTTCGCTGACAAACCACCGCCGCTGACGAGGCTGAGCAGCTTGAAGTCGACATAATGAGCGGAGGTGATGTTGAGATTCCAGGGGTCTCAACTCAGCCCGGGTCTTCCTCGGCTCACGAGAGGAGGGATGAGGCACAACAGCCTGGATCACCTAGTGTATTAATCCCCAGTCCTTGGGTAGTTGACCCCAGCCCTACCACTGGGGTATTTCGTGGCAAGGCCCCGGTTGCCGAGGCTTCTCGCGTTGCACTATCGTCTTCTTCATCTGAAGAAGAAGGGTATGATTCAGGTGATGAGGTCGACTTCGGCGATGAACCCGCTCCTCCTGATCCGAGTAAATTCTCACACATCTCAGAGGAGGAAATATATGGGTGTGAGCCGTGACGGCGTCACCACCAGCGGCAGTTATTCCTGCTGAAGCTGCTGAAGGTGCTCTTTTCGCCTAACTCATCCTTTTAACTAGGAAAAGGATTTTGACGTTTTCTTTTTCATTTGGCTTCATATCGCAGGGCTGGTCGTGGTTAGCGAGGCCGCTGCTTCCTCCCAGATCGAGGAGATGATACAGGAGCTGGCCCAGCAGGAGAGAGTTGAGGCTCCTATTACTGGGATGCCTCAAGAGAGGGCAATCATCGAAGTCAGGGAGACCTCCACCCTGCAGGATTCGCCTAAGAACTCGCCATCTTTGGGCCCTCAGCTAGGTAAGGAAATATTGATATTTTGAATGTTTTTCTTTTACTGTCGTAGCTGATATTCTTGTAATTTGCAGAGGGCACTGAGGAAGCTCAGGTAGGAGACTTGGCGGTCAGTGCCTACCCGGGAGGCCGTACAGCTCAAACCTCGTCCAAGGACCCTGAAGAGGTCGAGCTTACTGTCATTTCATCGGTTGTGGAGGTTTCTACGGACGTAGTACCCCCAGAAGTGCCGGCGGCTACTCTTGCTCCAGCCGCACCCGTGGTCAGCCCGATTCCTGTACCGGAAGAACCGGCTTACATCCCTCACCCCGTGATAGAAAAGGGATCGGGGAGCACTTTAGGTGGTGATACCATGGGGATTCTGACACGCCAGATGGTGCAGCAGTTCTTTGCCTCGATGCAATCATGTATTGATTTCATCCTATCTGGGGATAGCTCCTTTGAATTCGCCCGAATGTTTCTCGGGAACCTGGTCGAGAACATCAGTTTAGCCGGAGGCCCTTCACCAGCCAAGGCATGTCTGCTGCTGGTGGAGCAGTTGGGACATAACTTGAGAGAGCTTTGATCCCTGGAGAATGCTGGCTCATTTCATGAGGCCCAGGAAACTCTGAATAGGCTCCTTGCTGCTCAAGAGCAAGAGCGAAGAGAGGTGGAAGAGAAGATAACCGAAAGAGCCCGTCTTCTCGAAGGTTTCCAGGCTGATCATCAAAAACTAGCGGTCGAGTCAAAGGAGTCCGAGATGATCATGCAGGCTGCGAAGCAGGCTATCCTTGACTCTCGGGCTGTTATAGCCAGAGTTGAGGCTTTGATTGTTCTTAATGAACAGAAGCTTGCTACTTCTGAAAAGAGGCTAGCGGAGTTAGAGGCTGCCAAGGTGCAAGTTGAAGCAAATCTCTCTGTTTATTCCTCCGAGCTGGAATCCCTCCGAGTACAAGCGAAGAGATTTTTATCCGAGGAAGATCTGCGGGCCAAGCTCTCATGGAGGCTGATAAGGCGCGCCAACATGAGATACATCGCCTTAGAGAACAAATCCGTTCTTTGGCGAACCAGGACTTTTAGCCTTCTTTTTTTTTCTTCTTGTAAAGAAAAGGACACTCTATTTACCAGAGTGCTTGTATCTACTTTTATCATTTTTGAATAATAAAAGTCGTTGAAATTTTTGTTCCACCTTCATTGCCCCGTTGTAGATGAATTCAACCTCTCAATCACAGATTTTGGTTGTGCTCCCTGACTGTGAATACTGAACTTAGGTAAAACTAAGTTCTTTTGATGAAACGCAGCGTCGATTCATAAAAAGAGACGCGGCTCTGAGGCACGCGATTCTGACCTGCCAGTGAAGACGCGGTTCAAGCGAACGCGAAGGACGCAGCTTTGAGTGTGATTCACTGGCCGCAATCCTTAACTTCATCCAGACGCAGAGTTCAGGATACATTAAGAATGTGGTCTTACGCCCCTTAAAATTGACGCAGTCAGGGACGCGACGCTGAGACTCGGTGCAAGACCCATCATCATCCATGTAGACGCAGCTCCAAGACACTTGTAGAGGTGATAGGCCTTCTCTGCTGAAGATGTAAGCTTCGGGACGCAGCTTTATGTGCTTTCCCACTGAGACCCCCAGAATGAGTCCCTTTTGTTGATGGACGCAACCTTGAGTCGTCCGAGAGACGCGGAGCAACTTTGAGTCATCCAAGAGACGCGAAGGGTCTTCTAACTTGGAATGAAGGAGGACGCCACTTTTTGAAAAAGAGGCGCGAGCCTCTGGACGCGGCTCTCACATCTGCGTTTGGTGCAACTTCCCAGGCATTATGTGTAGCCTGACATAAAGATCCTGTGAGATTTTCAAACTTCAAGTCTTCGTTGACGATTGGGAACCCGCATCATCCGTTGTTTCCCGAAGCGATTGTCCACGCGTCGGTTCTTCATTGGGCTTAGGCGTTAATGTCTTTTAATGCCAAACCGGCGCTGGCGGTTGGAGACCAGCGTCTTCGATGTTTCCCGAAGCGATGCTCCACGCGTCAGCCTTCCATTGGGCTTTGACAGTCGTGCGGTCATTAAGGCCGACGGTTCTAGTTAATGAACCATTAATTATGGTTATTATGGGCTGCCTATAAATAGGGCTTACCCCCTTCCTTTAGCAGTCTCATACTTGGACTATTCTATTTTAACAGCGAGTGCTCTGAGAGACTCCATCTTCTCCCTTCAAGGACTTTACCAGGGGCTTGCCTCCATGGATGAAGATGACCCAGAGCCTTCATGCTTCTGTTTGGTCTCTTCAGAAGATTACCACTGTCAAGTGATTTCAATAAGAGAAAGCGTCTCTTTGAGCATCTTTTATGTCCGCGCTTCAATGCAGAGAATTCAACTCTTAATAGAGGCCTCTGCGGGTACGCCTTCTTGGTTTGCCATGACATTTTTAACCCAGCCAGGTTTGAATTTTGATATCTCTTAAAGAGATATTATCATCTGGATTTTCTCCTGAAGTCTTAGTTGGTGCATTCCTTTTCTGGAATTTGCGCCATCGACTTAAGCTTCTCTGGACGCCAATACAGTGGGCTTTGGCCCCTGGCTGCCGGTTTTGCACACAGAGCTTGCGCCTTGAGGGCGTTGACTTGGAAGAATTTTAACTTCGGGCTGAAGGTTTCAGGCTTGCATTTTGCAACTCCTGTTCATTCAACAGGGAGATGGCAATTTTCGCGTCTGATTCTCTTCACGTCTCGTCCTTTAAGCGCGGATGCAAAATGAGACCGCGTCTAAATTCTGTGTATATCACAATTTTGACTGCGTCTGTTTCTGCCGCCGCAGATGTTCGCTGCGCGGGTCATTCTGCGTCTGGCGATTTCAGCAATAACTGTGTCTGTCACTTAGTTTTTTTTTCTGTTGAAATATACTAAGCTTCAGATCTTCTAATTTTGTTGCTTCTTGCAGGTAGGCTTGATCATCCTTTTTCATGTTCACTGGGCCCTTGGGAGAATATATCGGCCAGCGAACTTGGTCGATGGTCGACCACAGGAGAAGAAGTCATGACTCCTGTCTTCAGGAGATGGGGACCGGACCCCTCGCCAAGATCTCTTTGAATTCGACGCACCAGTCATGCTTCTTGGCATGGCATGGTCAGAGTGAGGATGGCGGCGGGGGTAGCGGTGGATATAGTGGTGGGTAGCATCCCCTGTGAGGTCTTAAAACCTCCTCTCTTACCCCAGAAGTGACATCGAGGAAACTCCATGCTCACTGGACGACCTTCTGGCGGAAGAGATGTTCATCAACGAAGGATCACACCCCCACTTCGGATGGTCAGGTGGAGTCAGAAGACTCTGCTGCCTTTCGACCTCAAGAAACACCATTGTTCTCGATCAACCAGGGACTTCTTCGATGTTTACATCATGCATCGTGGTGCAAGCAGCTTCTGATCATTGCCACAACGTCCGATCCTACTTTGGCGCCCTTCCAAACATCTTGTACTTTGAATTGTATGCAGCTTTGAGGAGTGAGTGCAACCTCTGAGAGAGAGAAAGGGACTTCTTTGTGTACTCCTTAATTGTAACACTCAATCTCATTGTATAAGAGAGCGTTTTGTATCACTTTCGTATGCCTGGATATAAATAAAAGTGACACTTTTCTTTTTGTCTCTTCTATTGTCTTGAACTCTTTTGTCTCTTTTTAGTCAGACGCATAGAAGCAAAAAATCTTTGGCTTGTCAAAACTATGATGAAAATTTTAACAAGTCAAATTTTGTGGAGAAAAGATCCTATCTGAGGAACCCCACAATGCTGTCAGAGGTGTGATATTAACTTGACAGAGATAAGATAATTTTGGTGGGCCCGCCACTTTATAAAGAGAAAGTGACAGGTTGAATTGGTACCCCCAGGGAAGATGAACTTTTATCAGAGGTTTGGGATTAACTTGATTAAGATCAGCTGGGGAGTTAATGAAAACACTGTTAATGGTGTAATGTTAACCTAACAATGTTTTTGGGTAGACTTGTTGTTCTGTTGAGGAGAATAACAAGTGAGGCTAGATTCGCGGGGGATCTCGGAAAATTTTTACCATTAGAGGTGTGATATTAACTTAACGGGTTGAATGAAGTCTTGTCAGAAGTGTGATGTTAACTTGACAAGAATGTGAATCAGAGGTGTGATATTAACTTGACTCAGAAGCATTTCAGCTTTCATTTGGGAAAACTGAAAGTGTCACTGTCATAGGTGTGATGTTTAACTTGACAGTGAGGGTAATGCTAGAGGTGTAATTTTGAACTTGGCATTGGTCATCTCGACTTTGACAAGGAAGTCCGAGGGAAAGTCATGGCCGTAAGTGTATTGTTGAACTTGGCGATGACCTGGATGCTAGAGGTGTAGTGTTAAACTTAGCATCGTTCATTTCAGCTTCGATATGGAAGTCTGAAGGAAGGTGACTGTCAGAGGTGTGATGTTAACTTGACAGAAACTCGATGTACTGTTTAGAAGTATAGTGTTAACTTAACAGTAATTTGTCAGAGGTGTGGTATTAACTTGACAGAAATTGATTTGCGATATGAGCATTTGAGGACCTGTCATTCCATTGATGAGAATTGACAAGTGGAGTTTAAAAATGTCAGAGGTATAGTGTTAACTTGACAAATTTGGATTTGCGATATGAGCAATTTTGAGGACCTGTCATTCCATTGATGAGAATTGACAAGTGGAGTTTAAAAATGTCAGAGGTATAGTGTAAACTTGACAAATTTGGATTTGCGATATGAGCAATTTTAAGACTTGTCATTCTATTGATGAGAATTGGCAAGTGGAATTTGAAGTGCCAGAGGTATAGGGTCTGTTTGGTTGTCGTAACTGGCCGTAATTCGTAGTTGTAATTGGTAAAATCTTTTACAATTGTAAATGAGTTACGTGTATGTAAATTTTACGGTGTTTGGTTGGTAATATAAAATTGTAAAGTGGGAAGTGTATTGTACTTTACGGTGTTTGGTTGTCGTAATGTATAAGTCGTAAGTGAAAAAGTTGACCACAAAATTAACTATTTGGTGATTTTAAAAGTTTTAATACTGCAAATAAATATTTAAAAAGTTAAATATTAAAAATTTTAATATTAATATAAAAAATATTACAAATTTGCATGACCACAAAATTAACTGTAACTGGACTGTAAGTGAGTGGTAACTGGGTTGCAAGTGAATGTTAGTTGAGTTATGTAAGTCTTTTACGAATTACGGTATAAACAAACGCCGTAGTTGTAACTGGGTAGTAAGTCATTTACGAATTACGGAGTTTTACGCGAAACAAACGGCCCCATAGTGTTAACTTGGCAACGACTGTATTTTGTAGACCTACTATTCTGTGGATGAGAATTGGTAAGGGATTTTGGAGGGGAGAGTGGAATCAAGTCCACTTAGGATTTTTAGCAAACCCTCAGCTATCAACGGATTTGAGGTGCCTTTACCAACTACCGTTTGAGTTGGGCCAGCCATGCTATTCCCCTCAGCATGATAAGTTGTCGAAGATTTATGTTGGCTTAGAAGCCAACATTTTCCTCTATCCTTAGCCGTCGGAGGCGTCGGATGTTAATGAAGAAGCTCTTCTTGTTTTGATCAGAGGTGTACTTTTAACTTGATCAGAGGAGGAGTGCTATTAAGGATAGTACTTCTTCAAGAATCTGCCATTGATCGGCATCATGAGCGTATCGCCGTTTGAGGTTATGAGGCGATATGATCCATTTGAGTAGACTGACTCTACTACAAATGGTCCTTCCCATTTGGGCTGGAATTTCCTTTTGTCTTGTGCGTCATCACCATGGGTCTTCTGACGGCTAAGACAAGGTCACCTTTCTTGAAAGTTCACACTTTAACTTTCTTGTTGAAGGCTCTGGTAATTCGAGCTTGGTAAAGCTCGATTTGTTGCTGGGCCTGCAGACGTTTGTCATCTAAGGCTTCCAATTCTTGGAGTCGCTGTCGATGCTTCTCCTCTATTGTCATCTCCGCAGTCAGGGCGACGCGTAGGGATGGAATTTGGATTTCGAGTGGAAGGACGGCTTCATACCCATATACCAAAGAAAATGGCGTAGCTTTAGTTGGGGTTCGCACAGTTGTGCGGTAAGCCCATAAGCATTCACCCAGCTTGTCGTCCCAGTCACGTTGACTTTTCGAGACGAATTTCTTGAGAAGCTTGCCAATGGTCTTGTTAAAAGCTTCTGCGAGGCCGTTAGCGGCGGGGTAGTATGCCGTTGAGGACACACTCTGGATTCTGAACTTGGCGCAGAATCTCTGGAAAGCCTGGCTGATGAACTGGGGTCCATTGTCATGGACAATTCGCCGAGGTACCCCAAAACGATAAATGACGTGATGCTTTACGAACTTGATCACATCAGATGACTTCATCTCCTTCAAAGGAACGGCCTCAGCCCATTTGGAGAAGTAATCAGTTATTGCCAAAATAAACCGATGTCCTTTTGATGACGGCGGGCTGATAGGGCCAACCACATCCATCCCCCACATTTCAAATGGCCAAGTAGAAGCCGTGGAGTGAAGGTAGCCTGGTGCTTGATGGATGAAATCGCCATGTACTTGGCAGGCGTGACATCTTTTGGCATAGGTGATGGCGTCAGCGATCAACTTGGGCCAATAATATCCCAACCTTTGGAGTCGGTATGCAAGTTTTGGGCCAGGTTGATGGGCTCCACACATGCCGTCATGGGCTTCTTTCAATACCTCCTGTGCCTCCTTTTGTGAAAGGCAGCGAAGTAAGATCCCGTCATGCGATCGACGATACAGTGTTCGTGTAATCGCATTATAGTAGAATTTGGGGGCTTTCCTTCGAATGGCAGCCGCTTCCTTGGTATCCTCAGGCAAGATGCCATATAGGACATAATCAATGTAGGGGAATCGCCAGTCTCTAGGCTCTGGACCGGTTGACAATTCCAGCGCTTCTTGGCTTTGAGAATCTCCCTTTGACTCCTGATAGTCCTTGAGAGCAATTCTCGGGCAATACAGGTCGTGGTTGTAGACGAATATCTTCTCCATTGCTCCAGCTGGAAGAGCTAAGGAGGCCGCGAGGGATGCCAGTGCATCTGCATGCGCATTTTGCCTGCGCGGTACATGGTCGATGTAGAAGTTTGTAAACTTCCCAGCCATGTGGATAGTTGCGTTGTAGTAGGGTACTAGGTCTTCATGTCTGACTTCGTACTCCCCGCGAACCTGGCTAACGATGAGTTTGGAGTCGCCGTATGCCTCGAGATTTTTAACGCCAATCTCATCGGCGAGTTGCATCCCCATCAAAAGAGCATTGTACTGCGCCACATTGTTGGAACACGGCTCAGTTAATGAGACAGCTCGAGGAATCACATAGTTCTGTGGGGAGACGAGTACTACTCCTACCCCTGCTACTAGGTGTCCTTTTGGGCTTGTTCTGGATGCACCGTCAAAGAAGAGTTGCCACACTTGACTTTCGAACGATGTCTGAGTCAAACAGACTTCGGCCACTTCATCTGGGAGATCCTCGTAGAGTTTGGTTGCCCTCGGATCTGGGTGCTCAGCTAGGAAATCCGCCACCGCTTGTCCCTTAATAGCCTTTTGTGGTAAAAAGTACATCTCATATTGGGATAGCAATATGGCCCATTTTGCCAGCCGGCCGTTCAATGATGAAGGCTTAGTCATAAGTAACCTCAGGGGGTTGACTTTTGATATGACGTTTATA
Organism: Agave tequilana; assembly: GCA_038442645.1. Taxonomy (NCBI): domain Eukaryota; kingdom Viridiplantae; phylum Streptophyta; class Magnoliopsida; order Asparagales; family Asparagaceae; genus Agave; species Agave tequilana. The sequence goes on from JAVJIF010007840.1 coordinate 23,290, forward strand.
GTTTGGCCTACCAGATAGTGTTGCATTTTCTGAATGGCGAACACTAATGCCAAACATTCCTTCTCGATCGGGTTGTACCGATGTTCGGCTCCGATCATTGTTCTACTCAAATAGTAGATTGCTTGCTCTCGTCCTTGATCATCATTCTGAGCTAGTAGAGCTCCCAAAGAATGATCCATTGCTCGGACGTATACCAGGAAAGGTTTTCCGGATATCGGGGCTGCAAGGACTGGTGGTTGCGTGAGGTATTGCTTGATTTCCTCAAATGCTTGTTGGCAAGCGTCGTCCCAAATGAACGAAACACCCTTCTTCATTAGTTTAGCGAAGGGTTGGCATCTTCCGGAGAGGTTTGAGATGAACCTGCGGATGTACGCCAATCGTTCTTGCAATCCCCTGAGTTCCTTGAGATTTCTCGGAGCTTGCATCTCCTGGATAGCGCGAACCTTTTCCGGGTCTAAATGGATTCCTGTGGAAGTCACTACAAACCCTAGGAACTTGCCACTGGCCACTCCCAGGAAAGATTTGGTAGGGTTCATCTTCAACTGATGGGCCCGCATGATGTCGAAGACAACTTTTAGATCAGTGATATGATCACCTTTAGCGCGGCTTTTTACCGCAATGTCATCAACATAGCATTCCATTGTTTTGCGCATTTGCTGCTGGAAAATGGCGTTCATAGCCCTTTGATATGTTGCCCCCGCATTCTTCAGTCCGAAGGGCATGACGGTATAGCAGTAGACCCCCAGTGGTGTTCTGAAGGAGGTGTGCTTTTCGTCATCAGGATACATTTTGATTTGATTATATCCTGAGAATCCGTCCATGAAGGACATTCGTTCGAATCCACATGTATTGTCAATCATGACATCTGTGATTGGCAGTGGGAATTCGTCCTTGGGACAAGCCTCGTTTAGATCACGAAAATCGATGTAGATTCGGATCTTCCCGTTCTTTTTGGCAATGGGGACGATGTTGGCTACCCAATCGGGATGTTACTCTTCCCTGATGAAGCCAGAATCTATGAGCTTTCTGACTTCTGACTGAATTGCCTCCATTATTTCTGGACGGAACCGTCGCTGTTGTTGTTTGACAGGCTTTATATCCGGATTGATGTTGAGGTGGTGCATAGTCACTTGAGGATCAAGTCCAGGCATGTCTTCGTAATTCCAGGCGAAGACGTCTTTATACTCTTGAACAAGAGATATTAGATCCTTTTTCTCCGACGGTGACAGGCCGTCGCTTATGAAGATGGGCTTAGGGTTAGCCTCATCTCCTAGATTGATCTGAACAACCTTGTCTTCTGTGGGTGGCTCTCGCTGTTCAAAGCGGGTATCCCAAAGGGTATTTAAATGTTTGATCCAAGGATCTGTATCGGATTGGATCATTTCTTCATCTCCGTCTTCCAGGTGGCTTGTTGAAACCATGTTCACTGAAAGTTCCCCGAAGATGTTGCCGACACTGACATCTGACTCCCATGATGACGTGCCTGAAGAGTAATCGTGACCTGACGATTCTCAAGAATCAGAGGCTGATGGAGCCGGAGTTGATACATAGCCCAACCCCCTGCGAGTCTGATGATAATAATCAGGTGCTTTTCCTTTCGGCACAAAGGATCGAAGTAGCGTTCTCCTTCCTTTGCCGAAGTTCAACCCGAGTCTGCTGGTTAGATCATACCCCATGTTTTTCACCATTCTGACTGCCTTTGGCTCATAATGACCGAACTGAGGGGATTCCTACTCACTTTCTGATTCTTCATGATTCATTGGTTCGGATTCAATTCGTCCGAAAAGAATTGGTCTTTGGCCCTTCCTTCTTGCTGGAACCATGAATATTGATTGTTGCGCATCGCCGACATTTCGACATATTTCAAAGGACGATTTCACTAGTACATGCAACGATGTCAAAGCATCCATTGCCGACCAGAGATCGTCATCCACGTCGGTACTAGTGTCTGACGGCACTGAATCAGAAGCAAATACAGAAAAATACGCTAAATCTAATTCTTCATTAATGTACCAACTGCCTACATCATCGGCAGAGGTATTATCAACATCGGGCTTATTAATGCCCGTTACAGGTGGATCTAGCTCCCACACACACTCATCTTCCTCCAGCTCGGTGTCGGCTTCATTGCCAGAGTCTGGTTCCTCTGGTTGCGGGACTTCATCTATTTCCACAGATTCCTAATATAGGAGGGAATCTGTGAAATAATTCTCCACTCCCTTGAACGGATGCCTCTCGGCAATCAGCGTTCGCACCTTTCCACTCCCGTCAATGTATTTCATGACTTGGTGGAGAGTAGAGGGAACGATAGAATTGCGATGAATCCAGGGTCTTCCCAGCAGTAGATTGTAGGAGGTGTCAGCATCTATGACGTAGCATGTCACCTCTGACCTTAGGTCTCCAATCTGGCATTTGAGCTTGACCTTCCCCATCGGACGGGTACTATTGGCATTGAACCCATAAATGGTCGTCTGGGTAGGGCTCAAACGGTGAGTAGGAATCCCGAAATGTTACATGACCCTGCGAGGCATGATGCTCAATGCAGACCCGGGATCTACCTGGATGCGGTTCACCTCAGATGATCCAATATACCTCGCGAAGTAAAGGGGTCGATCATGTTTCCCTTTGACTTGCATATCATCTGCCGTGAAGGTGATGCAGGGAATATTTTGGGAGGCGTGGAGGCAATCCTCTACATCTTCCTCCTTCGGTAGCTGGGTCATGAAGACCTCAGCATTAGCCAGAGCTTCTTGTAGAGCTTCTCTGGTCGACTTCGATAGTCTAAGAAGCTCATAAAGCGTAATCCGTGCCGGGATGTTGGCTAGTTGAGCCAGGACATCAAAGCGGTAAGGTGCTGTGGATCCTTCCGCTACGTCCTTCGAAAGAACTCGAGAAAACCGAAGTTCTTTCTGTTTCTCTCCGGGTTGCTTCGTGGAGGGCTTGGCTGGCTCTGCAGTGGGTCTTGGAGGAGTTACCGCCACTTACCATACTTTTTCAAATATGGCTGCCCCGAACGGGTTTCTGCCACCAGCTGACTGGGTTCTGCGGCCAGAACTATTATCTCCTCTTCTGAGTCGGTCAGCGGGGGAATATCAATTTTCGCTTCTCGAGAAGAGGCACACACCACGTTGCAGGATGAAGCCTTTGCTTTGCCTTTGGACTTCCTGCTGGTTACAGTAGTCCATTGCCGGCCATCAATAAGGTCGGGATGAACCCACATGACTTCTCCCTGAGGTGTGAGAACAGGTACCAAGCCCTTTTCTTGCTGCTGGTGCGGGTCTGTGTTGACCATTCTCAGCTCTCCTCATGGGATAGGGACTACTCCAGAGGGTGTTGGGGGTTGTCTCCCAAACTGGAGAACTGACGTCATATTAGCCGTCACCTTCTTCTGCTCTGGTCGGAGTTTCAATACCTCCGCATCAATCAGGGCCTGAAGGATGTCCTTGAAGACATAACAGCTCTTGGTAGGGTGTCCCAACATCCTGTGGTACATGCAGTAGCTGAGATTGTCGGTTTTACCGACTTCCTCGGGGCGCCTAGCTTCAGGAAGCTTCAGTCGATTGCTCTTGTTGAGTAATTTGAAGAGCGAGTCGACATGTTCATCCTTGAAGGAATACTGCTTGTTGGTGGTTGGCTTGAAGAGCCACTTCCCTTGACCGGTTGAGGTTTGACAGGGGACTTAGTCTCTGCTGCCAAGTTATCCTTCCTTTTGGCTTGGAGGGATGTGTCTGGCGCACGCCTCGTTGACCTTTCAGGCCTGGGTTTGTTTTCTTCCGCTCTGACGCGGGCAACAATCTCCTAAACCTGTTCACCTTGTTGGACTAATTGTTTCCAGGTGCGGCTTTTAGCAACTCCTATTTGAGCAAGGAGTGAGGTTTGGAGATTGTGGCGGCATGTTTCCACCAGGGTAACCTGGGTCATACCGCTCGGGCATCGAGTGCCACGTTCCGAAATCTTTCCACAAAAGACTTAACGGACTCTCCCTTTCGCTGCTTGGTGGCCAAAAGGGTAGGCATGTTGACCTCCGAGTCATCTTCAAAGAAGCGTGTTAAGAACATCTTCTCCAAATCACCCCAGTTCTTGATGGAACCTTCGGGGAGCTTCATGAACCATTCAAAGGCCAGCCCTTTTAGGGTGCCGATGAATAAACGCGCCAGGATGGCGTCGTTATCTACCACATTCCCAGTTTGGGACTTGAAATAGTAGATGTGTTGGTTCGGTGAACCTTTCCCATCAAATGCTTGGAGGGTTGGAGCCTTGAACTTGGGCGGGTACGGAACCAGGTCCCATTCGGCTGGATATGGGCGGACCACTCCTGCTTCTTGGAGACCTTTCCGATTGGTAAGGGCTTCAAGGCGCTGCTCCAACTGATTCATTCTTTTAGAATGAACCTTTCCCTGGTCTTGATCGTTCTTTTCCTGCGACGAGGATTTAGACGAACCAGAGGAGGGTTGCTCTTTCTTCTCGGAGTGTTCGAAAGATGAGCTTTCTCCCTCTTTTCGTTTGCCCTTAGACTTTCTAGGGGGAGATTTCCTCCTGTCTTCGAGCAACTGTGCGAGCATCTGCTTGAGAGAGTCGATGGATTCTTGCTGAGCACGAATCATCTCGAGTTGTTCCTTCTGGACCTGGGCTTGCTGCTCCAAGCGCTTAGCGGTCTCCTCAGGAGTGCTCGTCATGTATGTGAAGGCCTCTTTCTCTATAGAAGTTTTGAGGCCTGCGACTCTGCAATGGCAGGGTGCGAGTCATTAATCTCAATGTCCCGGGCTAGGGCATTGTAGTTAATCGGGGGGATGGCCCCGGTCCGGGTGCGAGTGTGTCGGTACACTCCTTCCGGTTCAGAGTCAGACTCGTCGGAGCTGACTACAGGCTGTTTTCCCCTGCTCCTGCTCGCCATGTTAGCAGTGAGCTCTGGATACTCAGTGTCAGAGAAGATCCTCCGCCTGTAAGAGCGTCTTCTTTTGGCTGCTGGGGGAATCAGGGTCAGCTGTCTAACTAAGGACTGCTGGTTCACGCCTGAACCGCAACAGCACTCAGAGAGCATGGAGATGAGCCGTTGGCAGCAACATGATGAAGTGGTTTGATTGGCACTTCTTTTCTTTGTCAAGTAATCCCTTAAATCCATGGGAAGAGGATCGAAGGGATTAGCCTCGCAACTTCGAGGGCGGGAGGCATCCTTGCGCTGTACAGCTTGGACGCAGGATTCAGAGACGCAGTTCTCGCGTCGCAGCTTTAGGACGCGTGCCTGGCGTCTCTGTTGAGAAGAGACGCGGCTGTCGCGTTGCTGCTTGGTGCGTCGGGGCAGGGACGCTTGAGAGAGAGTGGGCTGCTGGGCCCTACGCCTAAGGGCGCGAGCCTCTTGAACTTGACGAGGCGCGCAGGCTTCGTCTTGGCGTTTGGTGAGTTGGACTTCAGAGGACCTAATTTGGGGAGTCTCGCGTTTGGGCCGCCAAACGCGGACTTCGTGTGCTGGACGTGGCGCAGCCAAGGCGCCGGATTGAACTTCGCGTCCTGCCTCAGTTGGACGATCAGAAGTCCCAACTTGCAGTTGACGCGCACGCCTCCTCTGTCGACGCTCAGCGTTTCGATTGCGTCGTGGAGGTGGAGAGAAACCAACGACGACTTGGTGCTGAGGGAGAAGGTGGACTGGCTGGACACCAGAGATTTTGACCACGCGGGTCTCTTGAGAGACGCTGACGCGTGTGTTCCGCATGGCGCGGTTGGTCGCAACGGCAGTTGTGCCTGGGACCACGCGGGCCTCCTGAGAGACGTTGGCGCGTGTGTCACACTTTGCGCGGTTGGCCGCGACACCCTTCACAGCAGCCGCGCCTGAGAGAGACTCAGAGCGGGTTTCGGGGCAAGTCCCCGTAGAGACCCTGCGACAGACGCGGGTCTTTGGGCTCTTAGAGCCGGAAGAGAGAAACTCTTCATACTTTTCCTGGTCGAACTCGACGACAAGCGATTCGACCATCTTCCCCTTATGGAGGACGTCACCTTGCGCCACGATTTGTTCGTCAGTGACAAATGTAGTCCCCAGCGGAGTCGCCATCTCTTGTATGCGTCGGAAAAGGAGGATTCGATTGTAAAATTCTTTTGATTGGATAGAAGATTACAACAGATCGGTCTTCCGATTACAAGGGAGGGAGGATGTTGAGTCTTGAATCCTCCCTTTGTTTAAGGCTGGGTTCTTCAAGTGGCGATGGAGAGTGAATCTTGTTCTCCGTTGACCGGGTGACCGTCGAGACCTTCCAGGGATCTCCTCTTCGGATGGTAGATGGAGTAACTCAGCTCTGTCTACCAAAACTCTCAAAGAGAAGGTAGGCAAAGAGCAACTTGAACACAGCAAGTTCTCTGAAGGGTTTAACTCTCTCTTTTCTCTCAGAGCTCTTTTCTTCCAGAAGTCCTCTGACCGAAAATTCGACTGTCAATCCCCTCTTCAATTCGTCCGTAAATCCGACCCCTTCTTCATAGCGACGGGGCTATTTATAGGGGTTTCAGGGGCGTACGTGCCTCCTAAAAACACTCCATAATGGGGGCTAACTTTTCCCGTTATGTGAGCCGTGATTGGCCCTGAAACCGGGACGGTTACAACTGAGACGCGGGTGTCAGCCCACGCGCCTTGGAGCTGTTGAGACGCGGGTTTTGACCTACGCGCCTTGGTGTGGCTGAGACGCGGCTGTTGAGCCTCGCGCCTTGATGCTGCTGAGACGCGGGTTTCGACCCTCGCGCCTTGGTGCGGCTGAGACTGCTGAGACGCGGGTTTCGACCCTCGCGCCTTGGTGCTGCTGAGACGCGGGTTTCGACCCTCGCGCCTTGGTGCGGCTGAGACGCGGGTTTCGATCCTCGCGCCTAGAACTTGGAATTCTACTTTTTAATGGCTTGTCTTTTAGTGATTTTTAGACAGCCTACATTACCTTGTCACTCCTTCGGTGTCGCTCAATCTCCATGCCTTGCACCTTCTTCGCTTCACCAAGACCCTTCATCTCGAACTCAGAAGACAAGTCTTTTTTCAATTTATCTATTACGGATATGATCTTAAAAGCTATGAGCATATCATCTACATACAACAGTAGATAGATGTACTCTCCTCCGGGTAGCTTATTGTAATACACACATGGGTCATAATGGCTACGTGTGTACCTTTTACCTCTTATGAAGCTGTCGAAACGCTTTTACCACTGCCTAGAAGACTGCTTTAATCTATACAGCGATTTCTTCAGCTTGCATACCATATTCTCCTTTCTTGCAGTTTTGAACCCCATAGGCTAAAACATAAAGATCTCCTCATCAAGATCACCATGGAGAAAGGTGGTCTTCACATTGAGCTGGTCAATGTCTAAATCATACTGTGCTACCAGCGCCAGCAAAATCCGAATCGACGAGTGCTTTACAACAGGTGAGAATACCTCATTATAATCAATGCATTCTCGTTGTGCGTAGCCTTTAACTACCAATCTAACTTTATAGCGTACAGTATCACCTTTGAGAGATCCTAGTTTCTTCGCATATACCCATTTACAGCCAATTAACTTCTTTCCCTTGGTCAACTCTGTCAGTTCCTAAGTGTCGTTCTTGTATAGAGAACTCACCTCTTCCCTCATAGCATCCTTTCCACATCTTGGACTCTGAACTGATTCAGCTTCCTTATATGTAGACGGGATCGCCTCTCAACGACTGGGAGTGTGTAACACCCCGCTCCCGGAATACGTACTTAGTTGCGTATTCAGATTTTTCGATCGTATTTTTCGAATTACTTCCTGTATTTATTTTGTATTATGAATTATTTATATGAACGTTTTGTCTTGGATTTGGATTCGTGGACTCGGAGTCAGCCCTAGTCTGAACCGAGGGCCCGATCCTAGAGTATTGCTTGATTTGGACATTCCGGTATTCCGATTTGACCGATTTCAGTTTTAAACATCATTTTCCAATATTCTAGATTTTCTATGATTTTCTGAAATTTTCCTCAATTAAGTTGGAAATCTTCAAAACCGGTGTCGACTAGTGCCGCTGACCGATTCCTAGATTTTTAATTTACAAACAGATTAGAATTTCTAGAAGGGCCTTTAGACATTATTTCTCAAAATCACATTTCCTATCTAAATACCTTTTTCTGAGGATTTTACGAATTTATGAAAATTCCACCGGATTCGGTATCGGCCAGTATCGCTGGTTGATTCCAGGATTTTTAGTTTACAATCGGGATTGAATTTCTAAATTCCGCTTTCACTTTACTTCTTAAAATCATATTGTATTCTTTAATACATTTTCTGGGATTTTTCAGAATTTATCAAAATCCGGCCGACCCGGTGTAGACCGGTATCAGCGGCTGACTTTTGGATTTTTAATTTGAAAACGGGATTTTATTTTGGAAAACCGATTTCATATATTTCCTCAGGATGACGTTTTCTACCTCCGGGTATTTTTTGGGATTTTTCTGGAACAGTCGATTTTCGCGGCCATAATATGATATTATTATTCTTTAATCTTTTCTCTTCTTTCTTTCTTTTCCTTTCTTTTCTTTTCTTTTCCCACCAACTCCAGCGCCGACCTAAAGCCCACTCCCCTCCACGTGGGCCCAGTCAACTCCCCATCACATCCCCATCACCATCACACTCTCTCTCCCTTTATTTTCCTTTTCTTCTCTTTTCCTTTTTCTTTCCTTCATTTTTCTTTCTCTTCTCTACTTCTTCCTCTTCCTCTTCTTTGGTGATCACCGCACCCGACCCCATCCAGCCACCACCGCCGGCGCTCCTGCCACCTCGACGCCGGCGGGGACCCCCCATCTTCTCTCTCTTCTTCTTTTCTTTTCTTTTCTTTTCTTTCCTCCTCTTGGATCCGGCCAACCACCTCCTCGCCGGACTCCCTCCTCTCCTCCGGCGCTGCCCCGGCGAGGGCAGACCGCCGCCGGCAATGGCCGGCGGCCGTGGGCGGCCAGGGGGCCCGCCTGGGCCCCCTGTGCGTGGCTGAAGGGGGGCACAGCCCCCCTTCTTTTTCTCTGCTGGAGGGGGGCAACAGCCCCCTCCTTTGTTCTGTTGAGGGGGCAGCGGCCCCCTCCTCCTCTGCCGGCGGCCAGCGCCGCCCGGCGCCGCCGCCTGGCCGGCGTCCAGGCCGAGCGCCCCCAAGGGGGGGCGCTGTGTGCGGGAGCCAAGGGGGGGCAACCCCCCTTCCCTTTCTTTCTCTCTCCTGTTGACTCTCTCTCTCTCTCTCTCTCCTGTTGACTCTCTCTCTCTTGGACCTCTCACTCTCTCCTGAGTCTCTCTCTCTTCCTGGTTCCTCTTCCTGTTCGTCTTCTCCATTTGGAAAATGACTCTTTCAGGGCCGGCCACTCCTTTTGGATTGGGCCGTGCTCTTCTTCGTCGGCAAGACTTGGGGTCGGTACCCTCCTTTTGGATTGGGGCCGAACTTCCCTTCGTCGGGCGCAGCAAGGAATCTTGTCGGCGAGTGATTTTCCTCGCAAGACTTTCCTAACGCGGATCTCACCCCGCGTCTAGGCAATCCCTTAACGCGCTCCGCGCATTTCTGTATTGACGCGACGCAGAACCCACGTCCGCGTCCGCGTTTCCCTCGCGTCCGCACTTGAACGCAGATCTCGCGTTTGAGGCATCTATGCGACGCAAATCCCGCGTCTGCTATCCCGCGTCTGCTACCCCGCGCGACTCCCGCGTCTGTGATTCCCGCGTCTGCTATTCCTGCGACGCGTCTCCCGCGTCTGCAACCCCCGCGTCTCACTTCCTCAACCGCGTCTCCCTATACACTTTCTCTCTCCTCATATATATATTATTTTATGGCGCGTGCGCAAGTCCCCTGGATTCCAGACTTTTCGGCTTTCCGGTGATTTAGGCGAGTGTTCTCGCTCTCGCCTCCATTTGAGTTTCCCGCTTCGTCGGGTCGACATGTATTTTATTCCATGTTTCCATGTATTATGTATTGGGCTAAGTCCCCGTATTTGTGTATGGCCGAGTGCCAATATCTGGACATGTATTCCTCTGTGACGAATGCTTGTACTAGGGTAGCTTCATTCCAGTACATATACCATGCTTGTGATGTACTTGCTACTTTATAACGTGTGGTACTAACATTGCAGGTCTCTCCATGCTTCAGCCTCCGGTCACTCACTGTCTCGAAAGGGAAGTGATTGGGACCGGCAGGTCTTTCCGTTCTGCAGCCTCCGGTCTCTCACTATCAGTGATTTAGACCGGCAGGTCCCTCAGTTCTTCAGCCTCCAGTCCCTCACTATCTCGAAAGGGAAGTGATTGGGACCGTCAGGTCTTCAGCTCCGCTTGGTTGTGCACAGCTACTGCTTTACTACATGCCACTATTTCATACTTGTCATTTACATGCTACTATTTAACACATGTATATCACCTGACAACTGGTTTATTATCACCTGGCACCTGACATTCTATTACTTGACACTAACTCATGTTGTACCACCTGTTCCTGTCAAGTCCTGAATGGAACTAAGTGCCACATGGAACAAAGTGCCACATCACACACGTGGTGGGGGCCACCTCTTGAATCTGTGGGGGCCACCTCTAGAATCCATTCCCCTCAAAGCAAAGTGCCACATGGAACAAAGTGCCACACCACATACGTGGTGGGGGCCACCTCTTGAATCTGTGGGGGCCACCTCTTGAATCTGTAGGGCTATTTCCTGTCCTGTTATCCTGTATTACATATACAGTGACCTGTACTCCTAAATTCCTGATCATGTCCTGCTTACTTGATATATTATTATAATTAGACAACTTGCACCTGGTTTGGGGGAAACTGATGGGCCCTGATTAATCATGTTCATGGTGGCACTATCGAGTCGCGCGTGGCCACATTACTTGAGGGATCACCTGGCGGCCACCAGGGATTCCGTGGGGTGTGCTGGCACCCCTACTCCTGATTATTCATGCCGGGTATGCACACGCCCTAGACCTATTTCTATGGGATCTGCGATACTCTATTCCTGTTCGGGCGTCCATAAGTCCCGGTACCTAGCGGTACGTTCCGGCTCAGCACCGGATACTCCTGAACCGTTGTCCCGGGCATGTACGGGGCCCATCCAGAACATGATTCATCGAACTTTAATCAGTTTCCAGATAACTTGCTCTATAAGTTGTAAGTAGAAGTATGTGTAATGGGACGCATACTAAACCTACAACTTAGACAGCCTAATCATAATAATAATTCTAATATGATTCCGTCGTATTGTTTTGTAACTCGAGCTGTACAAGTTCAGGTTACGGTGACATGAGGTAAAGGTATATGGATGAGGGTTTCCTTGTTTGGATTATTCCTTCGAGGTACTAATCTCATGGAGCCATAACCTAGACCTGCACAATTGGATTTACTCGTAATCGGTTTTTATTCTGTTTTATCGGTTTTATGTTAACTTAGGAGATAACTAGTATTGCTCTATCCACTTTACTGCTTATCCTGTTATACCATGGATGCCACCTACTACATTCTATTTGTTCCTACATGCTTATGTCTACAACATGATTTTCATACTTATAATCCAGATTTACTGATACGCATGTGCTTACCTATACTCGCCATTTGGCTTTCGTGTTACTACTCGCCTGGGGAGTTTCATCTGACTCCCCTGGATTCTCATGTCCAGGTCATGGAGATTGGAGCGTGTGGATTCTCCCAGTTGCTGATCAGAGTGGCGCAGCGGTAGCGTGGATCTCCAGCAGACCGTCCAGAGTCTTATCCTTCCAGGCCCCCTGTGTGCCTCTCGAGTTTTCCTTTAGTAGACTCGTGAGTGCCTTTGATACTGTTCATACTTGTACATCTCTTTGTAATCTCGCAATTGCGCATGTCAGTGATGTAATATTCATGTAATATTGGATCACCTCTGATGATAACTTTGTAATTGTACTCATATGTTGGAATGTATAATGCACCACTTGCTTCCGTACTCTGATTCTTGCCTGTACTGATGCTTAGCGTATATACGTGAAGGTACTTCTGACTTGCGTATATACGTTGCAGTAATGTCTCCGTATCCGCCAGGATCGGGGCGTTACAGGTTGGTATCAGAGCTTAGGCTCTCACCTCCTCAGTACGTCCAGATGGCAAATTAATGGTAAAGAAATTTGCAACTGGAATGCATGAGTCCTGGTTATACACTCCAACTACAAGTACAGAGTTGTCTATTCATTCTTGATCATCTTTCCTTGGATTCCTAATCCCTTCCATCTTTACCCTGTTTTGGTTTTTCGAAGCCTTATACCAACTTAAGATATGAATAGACTAGAAAGGTAGCGGCTGGCAATGAATGAAGCTATTATGTGGTCTCTTCGGTCAACTCTATGAAGCTCAGTATTCTTTGGATTGATCCTAATCGGATTATCTTTTAGAAATCAGTAATCGGGATTCTCTACGGGTATTCTATATTCTCGGCTATATCTCTCAGAGTGATCGATGCCTGGTATTCGGAATTCTCAATTATCGGTCTTCTTTATTATGCTCAGAACCATCAGGGTTTTCTTTATCTTCGGTATTCTGACTTATTCCCAGAGCAACATTAAGTATACAGTACAGCGGGAATTCTATTGCAAAGCTGTGTATTCAGTCAGTATTATTTGGCATCGTTCGGAGATTTATACAGCCGGAAGTGCAGAAGATTTCTATATTCTGGTTATTGGTCAGTCAACTTGAGGGCCCTACCTATAGTGCTTCATATCTTAATTGGTATAATTCCACCCTTGCCCCCTTTGTGTTCATTTTACCCCTTATCGAAATTGCGAGGACGCAATTTTTTGTAAGGTGGATGGAATGTAACACCCCGCTCCCGGAATACGTACTTAGTTGCGTATTCAGATTTTTCGATCGTATTTTTCGAATTACTTCCTGTATTTATTTTGTATTATGAATTATTTATATGAACGTTTTGTCTTGGATTTGGATTCGTGGACTCGGAGTCAGCCCTAGTCTGAACCGAGGGCCCGATCCTAGAGTATTGCTTGATTTGGACATTCCGGTATTCCGATTTGACCGATTTCAGTTTTAAACATCATTTTCCAATATTCTAGATTTTCTATGATTTTCGGGAATTTTCCTCAATTAAGTTGGAAATCTTCAAAACCGGTGTCGACCAGTGCCGCTGACCGATTCCCGGATTTTTAATTTACAAACAGATTAGAATTTCTAGAAGGGCCTTTAGACATTATTTCTCAAAATCACATTTCCTATCTAAATACCTTTTTCTGAGGATTTTACGAATTTATGAAAATTCCACCGATTCGGTATCGGCCAGTATCGCTGGTTGATTCCAGGATTTTTAGTTTACAATCGGGATTGAATTTCTAAATTCCGCTTTCACTTTACTTCTTAAAATCATATTGTATTCTTTAATACATTTTCTGGGATTTTTCAGAATTTATCAAAATCCGGCCGACCCGGTGTAGACCGGTATCAGCGGCTGACTTTTGGATTTTTAATTTGAAAACGGGATTTTATTTTGGAAAACCGATTTCATATATTTCCTCAGGATGACGTTTTCTACCTCCGGGTATTTTTGGGGATTTTTCTGGAACAGTCGATTTTCGCGGCCATAATATGATATTATTATTCTTTAATCTTTTCTCTTCTTTCTTTCTTTTCCTTTCTTTTCTTTTCTTTTCCCACCAACTCCAGCGCCGACCTAAAGCCCACTCCCCTCCACGTGGGCCCAGTCAACTCCCCATCACATCCCCATCACCATCACACTCTCTCTCCCTTTATTTTCCTTTTCTTCTCTTTCCTTTTTCTTTCCTTCATTTTTCTTTCTCTTCTCTACTTCTTCCTCTTCCTCTTCTTTGGTGATCACCGCACCCGACCCCATCCAGCCACCACCGCCGGCGCTCCGGCCACCTCGACGCCGGCGGGGACCCCCCATCTTCTCTCTCTTCTTCTTTTCTTTTCTTTTCTTTTCTTTCCTCCTCTTGGATCCGGCCAACCACCTCCTCGCCGGACTCCCTCCTCTCCTCCGGCGCTGCCCCGGCGAGGGCAGACCGCCGCCGGCAGTGGCCGGCGGCCGTGGGCGGCCAGGGGGCCCGCCTGGGCCCCCTGTGCGTGGCTGAAGGGGGGCACAGCCCCCCTTCTTTTTCTCTGCTGGAGGGGGGGCAACAGCCCCCTCCTTTGTTCTGTTGAGGGGGCAGCGGCCCCCTCCTCCTCTGCTAGCGGCCAGCGCCGCCCGGCGCCGCCGCCTGGCCGGCGTCCAGGCCGAGCGCCCCCAAGGGGGGGCGCTGTGTGCGGGAGCCAAGGGGGGGCAACCCCCCTTCCCTTTCTTTCTCTCTCCTGTTGACTCTCTCTCTCTCTCTCTCCTGTTGACTCTCTCTCTCTCTCTTGGACCTCTCACTCTCTCCTGAGTCTCTCTCTCTCTTCCTGGTTCCTCTTCCTGTTCGTCTTCTCCATTTGGAAAATGACTCTTTCAGGGCCGGCCACTCCTTTTGGATTGGGGCCGTGCTCTTCTTCGTCGGCAAGACTTGGGGTCGGTACCCTCCTTTTGGATTGGGGCCGAACTTCCCTTCGTCGGGCGCAGCAAGGAATCTTGTCGGCGAGTGATTTTCCTCGCCAAGACTTTCCTAACGCGGATCTCACCCCGCGTCTAGGCAATCCCTTAACGCGCTCCGCGCGTTTCTGTATTGACGCGACGCAGAACCCACGTCCGCGTCCGCGTTTTCCCTCGCGTCCGCACTTGAACGCAGATCTCGCGTTTGAGGCATCTATGCGACGCGAATCCCGCGTCTGCTATCCCGCGTCTGCTACCCCGCGCGACTCCCGCGTCTGTGATTCCCGCTCTGCTATTCCTGCGACGCGTCTCCCGCGTCTGCAACCCCGCGTCTCACTTCCTCAACCGCGTCTCCCTATACACTTTCTCTCTCCTCATATATATATTATTTTATGGCGCGTGCGCAAGTCCCCTGGATTCCAGACTTTTCGGCTTTCCGGTGATTTAGGCGAGTGTTCTCGCTCTCGCCTCCATTTGAGTTTCCCGCTTCGTCGGGTCGACATGTATTTTATTCCATGTTTCCATGTATTATGTATTGGGCTAAGTCCCCGTATTTGTGTATGGCCGAGTGCCAATATCTGGACATGTATTGCTCTGTGACGAATGCTTGTACTAGGGTAGTTTCATTCCAGTACATATACCATGCTTGTGATGTACTTGCTACTTTATAACGTGTGGTACTAACATTGCAGGTCTCTCCATGCTTCAGCCTCCGGTCACTCACTGTCTCGAAAGGGAAGTGATTGGGACCGGCAGGTCTTTCCGTTCTGCAGCCTCCGGTCTCTCACTATCAGTGATTTAGACCGGCAGGTCCCTCAGTTCTTCAGCCTCCAGTCCCTCACTATCTCGAAAGGGAAGTGATTGGGACCGTCAGGTCTTCAGCTCCGCTTGGTTGTGCACAGCTACTGCTTTACAACATGCCACTATTTCATACTTGTCATTTACATGCTACTATTTAACACATGTATATCACCTGACAACTGGTTTATTATCACCTGGCACCTGACATTCTATTACTTGACACTAACTCATGTTGTACCACCTGTTCCTATCAAGTCCTGAATGGAACTAAGTGCCACATGGAACAAAGTGCCACATCACACACGTGGTGGGGGCCACCTCTTGAATTTGTGGGGGCCACCTCTAGAATCCATTCCCCTCAGAGCAAAGTGCCACATGGAACAAAGTGCCACACCACATACGTGGTGGGGGCCACCTCTTGAATCTGTGGGGGCCACCTCTTGAATCTGTAGGGCTATTTCCTGTCCTGTTATCCTGTATTACATATACAGTGACCTGTACTCCTAAATTCCTGATCATGTCCTGCTTACTTGATATATTATTATAATTAGACAACTTGCACCTGGTTTGGGGGAAACTGATGGGCCCTGATTAATCATGTTCATGGTGGCACTATCGAGTCGCGCGTGGCCACATTACTTGAGGGATCACCTGGCGGCCACCAGGGATTCCGTGGGGTGTGCTGGCACCCCTACTCCTGATTATTCATGCCGGGTATGCACACGCCCTAGACCTATTTCTATGGGATCTGCGATACTCTATTCCTGTTCGGGCGTCCATAAGTCCCGGTACCTAGCGGTACGTTCCGGCTCAGCACCGGATACTCCTGAACCGTTGTCCCGGGCATGTACGGGGCCCATCCAGAACATGATTCATCGAACTTTAATCAGTTTCCAGATAACTTGCTCTATAAGTTGTAAGTAGAAGTATGTGTAATGGGACGCATACTAAAACCTACAACTTAGACAGCCTAATCATAATAATAATTCTAATATGATTCCGTCGTATTGTTTTGTAACTCGAGCTGTACAAGTTCAGGTTACGGTGACATGAGGTAAAGGTATATGGATGAGGGTTTCCTTGTTTGGATTATTCCTTCGAGGTATTAATCTCATGGAGCCATAACCTAGACCTGCACAATTGGATTTACTCGTAATCGGTTTTTATTCTGTTTTATCGGTTTTATGTTAACTTAGGAGATAACTAGTATTGCTCTATCCACTTTACTGCTTATCCTGTTATACCATGGATGCCACCTACTACATTCTATTTGTTCCTACATGCTTATGTCTACAACATGATTTTCATACTTATAATCCAGATTTACTGATACGCATGTGCTTACCTATACTCGCCATTTGGCTTTCGTGTTACTACTCGCCTGGGGAGTTTCATCTGACTCCCCTGGATTCTCATGTCCAGGTCATGGAGATTGGAGCGTGTGGATTCTCCCAGTTGCTGATCAGAGTGGCGCAGCGGTAGCGTGGATCTCCAGCAGACCGTCCAGAGTCTTATCCTTCCAGGCCCCCTGTGTGCCTCTCGAGTTTTCCTTTAGTAGACTCGTGAGTGCCTTTGATACTGTTCATACTTGTACATCTCTTTGTAATCTCGCAATTGCGCATGTTAGTGATGTAATATTCATGTAATATTGGATCACCTCTGATGATAACTTTGTAATTGTACTCATATGTTGGAATGTATAATGCACACTTGCTTCCGTACTCTGATTCTTGCCTGTACTGATGCTTAGCGTATATACGTGAAGGTACTTCTGACTTGCGTATATACGTTGCAGTAATGTCTCCGTATCCGCAAGGATCGGGGCGTTACAGAGTGCATAGGCCACAATCATATATGTAGTGAGCCAGCTAAGCTTACAGGATTTCTTCTGGTTCTTCCAACTGCAATGGATTCATGGACATCACCCATAGCCTGTCCTTAATTCTTATCATCACCAGTATCTGATCGGCTACATGATCACTATCACCGTGGGTATGATCTCCAATGAAACTGATTTTTCTAGAGATGGTGAAGTAGCATCACTCTCCACCTGTTGCGATACCCCTTTGGTCTTCTCAATCTTCACCTGCTGAGAGATTGTAGGCTTCAACATTGAAGCCTCATCAAATGTGACATCTCTGCTGAGGATAAACTTCTTTTCTTTAGGATCCCAAATCTTGTAGCTTTTTACTCCTTTCTTGAATCCTACGAACACACCTTTCTTCGCTCTTGGGTCTAACTTATCTTTCTTAACATGGTAGTGGCCGGACAACCAAATACCCTTAGCGAATAATAATCCTAAGCAATTTTTTCTGACCAAACTTTCAGAGGAGTTTTACCTCCTATCGCAGACGAATGTAACCTGTTAACGGGATAGCAAGTGTATGCCAAAGCCTCAGCCCAAAAATTCTTTGATAATCCAACATTTGATAACATACATCGGACCTTCTCTGGCAAAGTCATATTCATCCTTTCGGCTACCCGTTCTGTTGCGGTGTTTCCCTTACTATGAAGTGTCTTACTATGCTCTCATCACGACATAGCTTTAGGAAAGGATCACTCTTATACTCACCTCTGTTATCTGATCGGAGCACCTTGATCTTCCTTCCCGTGTTTTTCTCCATATTTTTCTTCCACTCCACAAACAATTCTAGGACTTCCCCTTTATGCTTCATGGTATATACCCAACATCGCCTAAAATAATCATCTATAAAAGTCACAAAGTAGTGGTTACCTCCAATAGATCTCATCTTGGTAGGTCCCCAAACATTGGTGTGAACATAATCCAGAATCCCCTCGGTGCAGTGAGTCGCTGTGCCGAATTTCACCTTGGTCTTCTTTCTGTTGACGCAATTTTACAAAACTCCAATTTGCATGTTCTGGCACATTTTCAATAGACCTTGCTTTGCAAGAGCTTGCAAGACTTTTCTCCCGTATGTCCGAGCCTCATATGTCATAGCCTGGTTGAATTATCATCTGAATCTGTAAAAGTCGCCACTTGACCTGTAATTGTACTACCCTTCAAGTAGTAGAGATTATTTCGACGGACGCCCTGCAAAACCACCATTGAGCCTTTAGTCATCTTGAGAACACCATCTCTTATAGATACTTCAAGACTCAATATTTTCAAAGCACCAACTGAGATAAGATTTCTTTTAAGTTGAGGTACATACCTCACTTCAGTTCTCGTACCATCCCATCAAACATCTTAATCTAGAATGTACCTATTCCTTCCATGTTACATGGGCGATCATCACCCATGATAACAGAACATCCATCTAGCTTCGCAAAACTAGAAAATCAATCCCTATTTGGGCATACATGATAGGTAGCTCCAGTATCTAACATACACTCAGAGTCTCCTAAGTAACCAACAATAGGAGTAGTAACGGAAAAAGAACACACTGATGAGTCTGAGTCTGATCCACCTGCCTGTGAAGTACTGGCGTGAGTACTGACCACATGTGCAAGATTTGCTTTGGTCTTCAACTCCTTCTTACCTTTGGCCTTTGGAAAACATATAAATACAAGTTTCAAACTCTTCACAACCATCAAGGAAAAATAATAGTTGAATAAACATATAGACAAGCGGGCATGCAAGCAAGCGTACATTCAAGCGAAGCTAAACAAGCTGGAGTGAAACTAATGTATAACACTAGACGCCATCACGTTCAGCGTGGTTACCGCTAGCGATACGGCTAAACGTATACGACAAAGCGAGCGTATGAACGTTGTTCTACCGCGTGTGGCGAAGCCGCGCTCGCGACGTAACTACGCTCGAACAGAGTTAGCGGTGAAGCGCTGAGCGCTAGGTACACCTACTAAGCGTAGCTAGAAGACTTGACGATCTGAACGCACTCCTCTTTCGAGGGAGTAGGTGAGAAGCCCGTAAAGGCTGAAGGGCCGAGATGCCAAGTAGATACCTGCAGAAGTGTTAGTACCAAACACATGCATATAATGAGCAGTAACTAAACTATCAGTAGAGTGGTAAAACTGAAGGTTGAGCAAGACAGAAAAAAAATAAGCGAGCATATAAGCGAACAATCAAGCGGAGCTAGACAAGCTGGAGCGAGGCTAGCGTACAACGCTAGAGGCCATCATGCTTGGTGTAGTTACCGCTCACGGCTAAGCTACGATAACATACAGCAATCGCTTGCAGCGTAACTATACTCGGACGGAGTTAGCGATAGAGCGCTGAGCGCTAGGCTCGCTTACCAGGCGGAGCATGAGAGCCCGGAGTCTGAACGCAACCAGAAGGTTGGGTATAGAAAGCCCGGAGGCTGAACACAGCCCGAATGCTGGGTATAGTACCTGCATGAGATATTAGCGTCACACGAACACACATATCAACGTGATAATAACTAAACTACCGTGGAGTGCTAAAGCCGGAAGGCTGAAGATAGAGATCGGAGGCCGAGTAGAGAGCCCGGAGACTAAACGATCACGAAGGGTCGGCCACGTATGGTATAAAGCAGATGTCACAGCGTATACATGAACAGGTATTTAACTACGCTATTACAACCATTTGTTGTATTGATACAGATATGTCCACAGTATACACACCCACACTGGTACAAACACAACACTGGTACATTTACACGTGTTCACACACGAATACAAATATACAGTCCCATAATTTACACAATTTACATGAATAAAATACAATCACCCATTGAAGCGGGGAAATTCAGAAAAGGCGAGAACACTCGCCTATAAATATTAAAATATGTCGCGATCCCCGACTTCCAAATACGTGTGCACGGGCCCGGGCAATCCCACCAATACCAGAGAGGGGTATACATGTAAAGATATAAATAGATAGAGATGAAGAGAGAGAAAGAAGAGAGAGAAAAGTAGAGAAAAAGAGAGCGGGAGAGAAAGCAGGAAGAGAGGAGAGGGCTGGCCGGCGGTGGCGCCCAAACAGAGAGGAGAGAGAAGGGCAGGAGATAGAAGAGATAAAGAGGGAGAGAAGGCGCAGAGAGAGAGAATGGAGAGACAGAGAGAGAAGAGATAGAGAAGGCCCGGGGGAGGAGCTGGTTGCCTGCCAAGTGGTGGCCGGCGGCGGTCCTCACCGACGGCGGCCCAAATCAGAGAAAGAAAAGGTGAGGGAGAGAGAAGAGAGAGAGAGAGAGAGAGAGAGAGATCAAAGAGAGAGAGAGGGCTGGCCGGCCAGGCGGCGGCGGCGATGGCCACCACGGCCACAGATCAAAGAGAGGGAGAGAGGAGAAAATTAGGGGGAGAGAGAGAAGGAGGAGGAGGAGGAAAGAGAGAGAAAGCAGGAACGACCAGATCAAAGATAGAGAGAGGAAAGGGGAAGGAGAGAGAGAAAGAAATGAGAAGAGAGAGGAAAGAAGGAGAAAGGGAAGGGGAGGGCTCAATGGCATTGGGGGGTCGCCGGCATCGTGGTCGCCGAAGGATACGCCGGCGCGGCGGCGCAGCAGGGCCAGGGGAGCGGCGACTGCTGCGGCTCCCAGGGAAAGAGGGAGAGAGAATGAGAGAGTTGAGAGAGAGGGAGAGGGAAAATAGAGGGGAGAGAGAGAATGAGAAGGGCGAGAGATTAGGATTAAAAAGGGGAGATATTTTGTGGGTAGGGATGTGCCACGTGGCAAGCAAGGAAGTGGGAGAAAAGTAGGAAAACCCAAATTAAATATTAAAATAATATAATACGATGAAATTCGAGAAATTCAGAAAAACTCCCCAAAAATACCTGAGGTAGAAAACATCACCCTGAGGAATAATATGAAATCGGTTTTTAGAAATAAAATCCCATTTTCAAATTAAAATTCTAAAATCTACAAGCGATATGGTCGACACCAAAACTGGTCGAATTTCGATAAATTCAGAAAAATCCCTAAAAATGCATTAAGGTAGAAATTTGTGATTCTAAGAAATAATGTGAAAGTAGATTTTAAAAATTCAACTCTGTTTGTAAATTACAAATCCTAGAATCCACCAGCGATACTGGCTCACACCAAATCCGGTGGAATTTTTATAAATTCAGAAAAATCTCCAAAAATGCATTGAGATAGAAAATACGATCCTGAGAAACAATGTGAAAGCAGTTTTCAGAATTTCAACTCCTTATGTAAATTAAAAAATCTAAGAATCAATCGGCAGCACGGGTCGATACCGGTTTTGAAGATTTCGCAATTTAATTCAGAAAATTCCAGAAAATCATAGAAAATCTAAATATTAGAAAATGATGTTTGAAACTGAAACCGATCAAATTTGACTACCGGAGAGACCAAATCGAGCAACACACTAGGATCGGGTCCTCGGTTCAGACTAGGGTTGACTTTGAGTCCACGAATCCGGATCCAATACAAAATGATCGCATAGATATACATAAAATAAAACAAATACATGAAATAAATCAAAAAATATGATCGAAAATCTAAATACGTAACTAAGTACTATTCCGAGAACGGGGTGTTACACAGTCGCCTTAGTTGCCTTTCCACCAGCAATAAACTTCTCCAGCCAGCTTCATTTGGAATAGTGGCACTTCTGTTCAGGTGTCAAGGAGAAATAGCTGAAGAAATCTTCAAGATGGTTTTCTCACTCTTCATATCCATAAGGATCATTAGAAACCTGAAAATATGTGATAGTCGCATACATATCCCGTTCAACTTTCTTGTTTTCAGAATCAGTATTTATATATCTTTCACAAAAATAAAATTTCATGAATAAAATTTCTGTGTTTAAAGATAAAAAGTTACCCAAGAGTCATTGCCCTTCTACTGTCCCAATGCTGTAAAATCTTTCTACTAGTTGAAATTTTGTTACAGATCCAACGCTTCGAACAAAACTCGAAACATATTCCAAACGGGCGAGAAAGCTTCTGGATTGTTGTGTGCTGATTTGCTGAGCTGAATCTGGTAGACGCCCGAAACTCGAACTTGGATGTGAAGCCTGTAGACGCGTAGTACTGGTCGTCACGAATCTGTTGCTTTGAAAATGGTTCATTCGGGGTTGAAACTGTAGAATCACCTAGAGGGGGGTGAATAGGTGATGACTAATCTAATGGTCACTTAATGTCAAATAATGCGGAATTAAAAACTATTATGACCTAAACAAACTATTTAAACTAAACACCACGTATAACACAAGAGTGTAGCCGAATTCCCCGTGAAGGCTCTGGACTAACTCCTCTAGATTCCCCTAGATAAGGGTTGAGGTGCCGCGTTGGCTCTCTAGATTGAATACAAGTGTTAGCAAACAATCCCCAAGCATATAACAATTAAGCACACAAAGGATATCAAGCATATAAAGATAAACACAATAATAGTATGCAAGATATAAACAAGGAGATAGAGAGTGAGTGAGCAATCGCAAACACAAGGGATTTGTTTCGAGGTTCGAGCACACTTGCTCTACATCCCCGCCTTCGACACACGAAGGATTTCCACTATAATCGATCCCACCGGATCACTCGGTGCTGCAACACCTACAAACTCTCGGACTCTCTAGCCCGTACACACCGCAAGCTCACTAGCTCGCCGAGGCCGCACCTCAAACAAGGAGTTCACACACGAACTTGAAATCACCGCGAACGCACTCGTCCGCCTCCTCAAAGAACAAAGTAGAACTTTGGTAATCACAACTCTTGATCACCTAAAATCCTCTCACAACAAATCCCTATAGGTAGATATAGCAATGGAAAGCTCAAGTGTTGTGTGAGAAAACAAGGAAAGAGATGGTGGAGGAAAAACTCAAGAAGATCACTTTTAAACACTCTTGATAA
This sequence comes from Agave tequilana, assembly GCA_038442645.1. Taxonomy (NCBI): domain Eukaryota; kingdom Viridiplantae; phylum Streptophyta; class Magnoliopsida; order Asparagales; family Asparagaceae; genus Agave; species Agave tequilana. The sequence goes on from JAVJIF010007840.1 coordinate 46,326, forward strand.
ACTCCACTTTTGATTGGAAATATTAGCTCTCAATTTTGTGGAGAAAAACCTCTTGTAAGGGTAGGAAAAACTGGCTCTAAAAGTCTCCAAAAATCTTAATCAAAACAGCCCCCAAATGGCCCAATTTATAGGGCTCCAAAAACTAGCCGTTGGAGGCCTGATAGAACTATCGGTCGACCGCTCGGTCGACCGGCCAACGGTCATATTTCAGACCGTTGAGCCATCGGTCAACCGGTCGGTCGACCGAGGCCAGGATACAGAGAGCAAGTCTTTCTGTCCGGTCGACCGCCCGGTCGACCGGGGCCTTTCCAGAGAGCAGAGCTCTCTGGACGGTCGACCGGCTCGGTCGACCGGCCCTCCTGCCAGAACTGGCATGCACGTCTGTGCACGTCGGTCGACCGTCCGGTCGACCGGCTGAAGCCAGATCAGAAAACTTAGGAATTTGAAACTTGGTCTTTTTGATTGAAATAAAATCCCATAAAATCACAGAAAATCTACAAAAATAGTTTTACCAATATTCTTTGATAAACAAACATGCTTGCACAAAATCAAGGCATGTTACAAATGATTTGGACTATTTTTGCAAGTTGGAAATTTTGGCTTAAAAACGAAAACTGTATTTTTCAAAATGATTTTCCAAAACATCTCCAAATACAAAAACAAGATATTCTAAACTCATTTTAAAGCATAGAGTGTATGGATATGATTCACTACACAAACATGGTGAAATATCTATGTTTTTGACATTAAGCATTAAACATGGTTTTGGATAAAACATGAAACTTGAATACCAAAAACCAAAATGATATTTTGTCAAAGAGAAAAATCTTTTCTAAGACAAACTAAATCAAGAGTGTGTGTGTATATGATATACTTGAGCAATCCACCAACTATTCTATCCTTTACATTTTATCTAAAAATAAAATCTTACTAAAACAAACCTAAACACAAGTCTTCATCTTCTTGAAGTCTTCACTTGAAGCCTTCTCATCTTCTTGACTTGGTCCAAACACGATCCAATGGCTCTTGGATCAAACCGTGCTAGCTCCAAAACTTGACTTCAAATCCTTTGTTGAAGCTATGCACCTACTAAGATCTTGATCATAAATCTGTCACTAATTAAACACAAGATCATTAGTACTATAACTACATGAGTTGATCATCATCAAAACTAGAGTGATGGGCCTTTGGGCCAACAGAAACGAGCTCAAATTGGGTTCCGGAAGATCGAAACTGAATCTGAACTGAGCTGACTGAGTCAATTCGTTGAGTCGACTTGGTGAAGTCAGCAGATGACATTAGTGGGCCGGGGCCGGGTCCGGGTCGGGGTCGTGTCAGGTCAGGTTTGTGAGGTGGATCCGACCCATAATGAACATGTTATGTTTAACGGGCTTCAAAACGGGTTTGAAAACTCAGTGCAGCCCTTTTATTCCCCCGACTTCCTGCTAGGGCTCGAGGTGGTGATCCTGTTGCGGTGGTGACGATGGGGAAGTCTTGACGGTCACAAGAGGCTGCAGTGGATGGTGATCGACGACTCAACGATGACGGCAACGAGATCTCCTTGATATGGATGTCTTGTGTCGGCGACGAGGAGAGACACTGGACCTGATCCGATCGGCGCTCAGTGGCGATGACAAAAGGAGGAGGACGCAGTGTCAGCGCCAGCTTCATTGGCAGAGGGAGCAAGGTTGAGCGTGTTAATCTGACTTCTAAGATCTGATCGCGGTGTCGAGGCGTGGTGGTTGGTTGCAGTCGAGGGACATCCGAGGGAGAGGGATCTTGATGGAGATGGTGAGGATTGGGTTTTAATGGGTTTTGATATAGCTTGATGGTGGTGGTGAGCGGTGAGTTGGTGGCGAAGGGGGAATTTCGATGGCGAACGGCGGCGATCAGTGGCGGAGATAATGGGGGTGATGATGGGGGGGACAGTAGTTTGCAGAGGCGGCGGGAGTTAAGTTTTGGGTGTTGCAGTGAAGGAAGGGAGGGAGAAGATGAACAGGGAGAGGGGGATTTCGGGCGATTTTCGAACTGATTTTTTTGGGGAATTTTGCTACAAGTTTTTTTTTTTAGATCTAGGGATTTAGAACTATGGTTTTGGAGAAGGGAGAAGATTTGAAGGGGATTGAAACCAAAGCTCTGATACCAAACTGCTGTAAAACGGGATGGATCACAATCACTTTCAATCTAAGAAATGAAAACTGTGGTTTTGAAATGAAGAAGTAGAAATGAAAAATTAGGGTTTAATAAAAAGAAAGAAGAAAATGATAACTTTGGGCTTCATACCTCTTACACCACGGGCTTCACAAAGCTCAAGAAATTTTAAACTGAAAATTTTAATTTATTCATTATCTACTGAATAAAAGTACTGAAGCCTATTTATAAGATGTACGAAAGGACAGTTCTAAGAAATAACTGATGTGATACTAAATGCCCACATAAAATAAACACAACTAGCAAATGAATTACAACTGAAAAATGACTAAATGAAAAGAAGACAACACGTGATGTCTTCATCAATATGCCTTTAGACTTTTGTAACTCTACATCGAACTTTTGAACATGAATATTAAACCAAAAAAAAAATATGGGACTACGGTCTACCGTATTTTCAGTAATTAAAGTTTCACTTAGTTCATCTTTATAATCTTTTATCAAGGAAACATTTTAGATAAGCCTCCTATATTTTTTTTAACTTACAATCAAATAACCTCCTACATTAAAAAAGTGATCATGATACACTCCCACGCCCAATGTCCTGAAATTTGATAGTCAACTCCCTTTCAAGATCCTATCTCCCCCTACTTATTCTAATCTAAATCACAACTCTAATCCTAACCATAAACCTATCTCTAAACTTAAATTCAAGGTTTGAAATATCAATCAATACCATATTTTGGCTTGATATTGATGCTACTAATATGACCCAATATAACTAAAATGATACCGGATAGTGCCGATATGACAAGACAAAATGGCCGACATTGACGATTCCAATTGTACAGCCGATACTGATACCATTACCGAGATATTAAACAATGACTAAATCTATGTTTTCGTTCGAACATGTTTCAGACTCAGGGTAGGATTTGATTTAGAGTTAGAAATAAGAAAAGAGAACATTAGGGATATGGATTTGGGTTAGGATTAGGTTAGAATAGGTATAGTGATTAGGGAATAAGGTAATTTGGTAAATAAAAAGAAAAAGAAAAATCAAATTTAGGTCACATGGCGTCATGGGGCAACTTTAAATTGACTCAAGCAATCAACTCTCATTCTTTTTCAAATGAATCAAACCAATAGTCAATTAGAGTCCATAAATTCTGACAGAATGAGGCCCCTACAATTCAACAAGTTCTACATGTTGAAATACTCAGGTAATTTAGAAAGCGCGGATTTGTAGCATGGATTAGTGAAAAAGTTTGCACCTACTTTATACTTCTTGAATAAGAAAGATGTTAAGACACAAGATATGCATTTTGAATGAAAATTGAATTAGACATAATATTAGTGTCACTAATATTAATTCAAAAAACTATAGTAGGCTCGAACAATGGTATCGTGAAATATTTTTGACAAAATACTGAATCAAGATTGCAGATGCTTGCCACTAAATGATCTAATATAGATAAAATCAGAAGAAAAAGTGACACTTAGTTATGGCAATAAATATAACAGCAAAAAAATCATTGCCTAATCACACCTATAAAGAAAATTCTAAAACATTAGATGATGGGAAAATGTGCATACTATCCTCAAAGTAAATATCGATTAGGAATTAGTATTCAAAATCTATTTACATGAGAGATATTGCATGGTCATTCCAAGTTTAATTTGAAGATAATTTTTTTTTTATACAAACAAAAATTTTCGCTATTGTTAGATAAAGTCTTAATAAATTTGTGATTCTTGTTAAATTTGAATGGACGGTATACAAAAAAAATTGGGAACCTAGTTCATAGTCATTATAAAAACTAACATACCTCATTTGTAACTGGAAATCTCGCATTTCCAGTTACTAGTGATCAAACGAGACCTTAGGCGGTAAAGGAGGACATACTTTTCCAATATTCTCACTTGGGTATTTGGCATCTGATCATCTTCCAAACCCCTTGCGTTTGTTATTTCAGGACGAATCTAGTGACCGGGTGGTCATGTGTTTTGATCAAAGCAACCATGATTATCCATAAATTTTCTGCAATTCTTGATGTCAGTTTAGGTAGTGTCCAAGATACGCTGAATGCTAGTGACTCTTGCAGGTGCAGCAATTTCAACCGTGGCATTGTTTTCAGCCGTCAAGTTTACTGCTTCGTGGTGTGTCAACTGATACTGCAATAATTTGTCAGTCCCATGGCTCACCCAAAATCCTCAGTGCACATTATGAACTCCATAATCAGTAGTCAATGAGGGCCTGTCAAACCCAAGAGGAGTCTTAAAAATAGGCGGATAACTGTACTTAAACCTCTGTACTTTCCTTAAAAGATACTACTAGATGAGAAACATTACTTCAGGGAGCTCAAATACTCATATTGCTGAGAAACACGTCCGTAAACAACACCCTTGGCCGAAACCATGCACCATTAGTTAGCTTCTACTTGAATTTTCAATGGACAGGTGAAAGAACTGCCTTCCAACTAATATTACCCTTAGATCAACTACCACAGACTTCACCACCACAAGAGCTCCTATTTCGTCCATGTTCTGTGTTTAATAGAAAACAATAATAAATATAAAACTGAAGTGGCACTTTCAGATGAAAACCAGAAAGATTTAAGGAGAGGTACTACCTGATTTGAGCTTGTAATATGGACTTTCTCTATATACCCCTATTATTTGCAGACCAGATGCTCATAGCCAAGGAGAAAAGCACCAAGATACCGGACACTGGCAGGGTCATTCACCAATAATCACCACAAGAACAACAACCATCTCTAAAGTGATGAAACCGATTAGTATCCCTCACAAGTATCTCCCTCCTTTCAAAGCTTGATACAAACTTCATAAAAGTGTGACAGTCACCACAAATCCTAAGATTTTTGATAACCCGGAGAGCAGTGCCGGGGCTTGTGTTTATGAGACCAAATGCTACTGCCAGCTTCTCGCTGTGGCCACATAGAATGTGCTCCTTTTCCTGTTCCCCTACATCCTGCAACACAAAGTCCGTGCCCGGGCTGTACCCCAGCCTTTTCATCTCTGCACTCAGCTTCTCCAATCTCTCAATAATCTGGCCCATCTGAGGGTGGGATTTGTCGCTAGCCAGAAGCATGTGAACCTTGTTTTTGACCTCAATCCAGCTGTAACCTGGGTCTTTTTTCATCCCCATACGCTTCATATTATCTCTCATTCTATCTACTCCACTCCACATGCCTTTAGAAGCATAGATATTGGAAAGAAGAACATAGTTCCCAGCATTTTCTGGCTCTAACTCAAAGAGCTTCTCTGCTGCAATCTCACCCAGCGTCACATTTCCATGAACTCTGCATGAGCTGAGCAAGGCTCCCCAAATGCAAGCATCAGAATCAAAAGGCATCTCTTGAATCAACCCATAAGCCTCTTCCAGCCTTCCTGATCGACCGAGGAGGCTCACCATACAAGCATAATGCTCCATCCTAGCTACAATACCGAAATCCTCATTCATTGTGTTGAAGTAGTACTTCCCCTCTTCTGTTAGTCCAGCTTGGCTGCAAGCTGCTAGTACACAAGTAAGAGTTATGAAATCAGGCTTCTGCTTGTTTTTCTGCATTAACTCAAAAAGTTCAATAGCATCCTTTGCCTTCCCGTGCATAGCATACCCTCCCACCATAGCATTCCATGAAACAACATTCTTAGATGGCATTGCATCAAAGATTGTTCTCGCTTCCTTGATCCTACCACACTTGGCATACATATCAATTAGTGCACTACCGACATAAACATCATCTGAGAAACTTCTTCTGAGGGCAAAGCCGTGAGCAGATCTCCCTTGCATCAACGCTGCAATATTTGCACAAGCAGGCAACATGCAGGGAATAGTCACCGCATTCGGCTTCATCCCAGCATCTTGCATCTCTCGAAACAGGTCTAAAGCTTCCATATCCTTACCATTCTGGGCGCAACAAGCCACAACTGAGGTCCAAGACACAACATTCAGTTGGATCCCATGTTCTTGAAATTTCCTAAATGAATTTACCGCTTCCTCCGCCTGGCCATTGCGAGAGAGCCCGGTGAGAATAGCATTGCACGAGCCAACATCCACCATACCATCAACCTCATCAAATACCCGGACCATCTCGTCAGCTCGCCCACATTTCCCATACATGTCGATTAGAGCACTGACCACGCATCCATCCAATTCAAATCCAGCCTTGACCACATGCCCGTGGACCTGCCCACCAACCGAAACATCCTTCATGTCCCCAACCGCAGAGAGAGCGCTCGAGACGCTAGTCCCATCGAGCAGAACCCTTCCAAATGCATCCTGCGCAGCACCAACAACGCATCGCGAGGGCACCCGCTGCGGTTGAACCCGGCAATGAGTCCGTTCCAGGTAACCGAGTTGGGCTCCACCCCAGCCCTCCGCATATCTTCAAACATCTCTAGTGCCCGGTCGACAAACCCGGGACGTCCAGCGTAACCAGCGATCACGGCACTCCAGGTGACAACATTCCGTTGGGGCATTCTATCAAACAGTTGGTGGGCATCTGACACGGCGCCGCACCTCAAGTACATGTGGACGAGGGAGGACTGTACAAAGGGGTCGTCAGATAAGGCGGCGACGGTGGCGAGGGCGTGGAGCTGGCGGCCGGAGGAGAGGGAGCGGAGGGCGGCGGAGGATTTGAGGGCGGAGGGGAGGGCGAAGGGGTCGAGGGGGAGGGAGAGGGAGAGCATGCGGCGGAAGAGGGAGAGGGCGGGGATGAAGAGGGAGGCGGCAGAGAGGGAGGAGATGAGGACGGAGAAGGAGAAGGAGTCGGGGTCGGGTAGGGAGAGGAGGAGGCGGGTGGCGTCGGAGAAGCGGAGGTGGTGGCGGGAGTAGAGGGAGAGGAGCTTGGTGGCGAGGCGGGTGTCGGAGGGGAGGTGGCCGGATTTGAGGACGGAGGCGTGGGCTTGCTGGGATTGGGGAGGGATGGGGGAGGGTGGGGGTGGTGGAAGAGGATGGAGATGGAGTGGAGGGAACAAGCACTAGTCCTTGACATTGGCATTGCCGCGACAACTGGAACATTGGTTTGAATCTTCCAATTTTCAGCCCTTGGGCACGAGTGCAGATATGTCACCACAGATTTGATTAAGGCGCCCACTAGGCCAGGACATCCACCCAAAAAGCTATAGACACTCCCGATTTTTTAAATTTACCCATTATATCTCAAATTAACTAGTCTATTGCATAGCGATATAAACCGACAAAGAAAGAAGAAGATAAGGAAAGAAAGAAGGATGAGGAGGAAAGGATCGCCGGAAGGAGAGGAGGAGGAGGAGGAGGAGGGTTGGGGGTTTGTTGGAAGGAGGAGGAGCAGGAAGAAGGATAGGGGCGGGTGAGTGAGAGAGATAACAAGAGGGAAAGAAGAACCAGAAGAGGAGAGAATGAGAGAAATTGGGGGGTTGCGGGTGCTGCTTTAAGGCAGTGATCGAGAGAGAGACAGGCGAGGGTGAAGACAGACAGACGGACAGACAACTTTTGTGAATGAGTTACGGGAGAAAATCTCGCTTCGCTCGGATTTGAAAATCCCTATTCTACCTACTTCTCCCTCTCCAATTCCGAATCTCTCTCCCTCTCTTCTCCCTCCTCTTCTCCGGTTGAACCGCACTACTCTCGTTCCCTCTCTTAAACTCACCCGCCGTCCTTCCTTTCATCTCCTCACCGCCTCCATCGATCCGCCCTTCAATCTAGGTTTTGGCTATTAGTCTCAATCTCACATGTCTTCACATTTGTGAACTTCATTCTTAACTCGATTTTTTGGGGGGTTTGATATGTTTTTAGTTAAGACACACTTCAAGATTCATATAAAAGTCTGAAATTTTTTGAATTTCTACATTATCTTGTACTTTCTCTATTGAATTTCTTGTAACACACCGTTCCCGGAATACATACAAGGATACATGACCTGATTTGTCACTCATATTTTCTATTTTTCTTGTATTTATTTTTTATTATTATTTGGTGTGAAACCCATATTTGGAAGATTCAGAGTCAGTCTAAGTCCAAACTCGGGACCCGATCTCTTTCATACAGTAATACTACTTGATTTGACCTACCTGATATTTTTATTGGATCTGTTTCAGTTTCAGATATTATTTTTTATTGTAAATTATTTAGAATTTTATGAAATTTTTCTGATTTACTTTAGAAATTTTCAAAATTCGGTATGACCGGTATCGCCGATCAATTTCAAGATTTGTAATTTGCAAATGGGGTTGAATTTCCTAAATCTGATTTCGCAGTGTTTCTCATTGTAATATCTATTTTAAAGATTTTTGATATTTTTTTTAAAATACTCAAAATTTGACCGAATATAATAATATTATTTTATTTTTTTTCTACACTCGTTTTCTCTTCCAAACTTATCAATTTTCTTTTCTTTTTCTTTTCCTTATTTTTCTTCTTTTCCTTTTTCTTTTTTCTTCTCTTTTTTGTTTCTTTTCTTTTCTTTTTCTTTCCCCTCTACACACGTTCCCACGCTCTCCTCTCTTCTTCTCCCTGTTTTCTTTTCTTTTCTCTTCCTCTCCCTTCAGCTGACTGCCACTCTCCCCCCTCTTTCTTTCTCTCCTCCATCTCTCTTCCACTCACAAAATCTCTCTCTCAATCTCTCACTCACTCTCTCTATAACGTCCCGATCCTGTGGGTACGGAGACATTACTACGTCGTATATGCACAGGTTGGAAATACCCTAACATATGTACGCTAAGCATTAGTACAGGTAAGAATCAGAGTACAAAAGTATGTGATGCATTATAAATTCCAATATATGAGTACAATTAAAAAGTTATCACAGGATGTGACATAATATTACAAGAATATTACATCATCGATCGGCGCAAATGCGAGAATACAAAGAGATACAATTAAGAACGGTACAAAAAAGTGCTCACTAGTTATAAAAAGAAAACTCGAGAGACGAGCAAGGGAGCCTAGAAGGATAAGGTTTCGGACGGTCTGCCGATTATCCACGCTTTTACTGCGCATCCTGATCAGCAATCGGGAGAATGCATGAGCTCTAAGCTCCAAAATCTGAGCATGCAGGTTCAGGGTTGTCAGAAGCAACCCATCGAGTGGTAAGATGAGTGTCAAGTGGTGTGCAGGGACACTCATACGTGTATCAATAAATCCGAGTCAAAAAATATGTATTAAAAACCCTGTTGTGAGCACAGACACACAGGTGCATGCAATGAGACATCGAGTGAAGTAACGTAAATATGACAAAGTTAGTTAAATAAGTCCAATTTACTGATCCGTGAAATTAGTACGTTGAAGGAATAATCTAAACAATGAAACCCTCATATATATACCTTATATCTCACGTCACCGTATCCTGAGTTCATATAACCTGAATTGTCTCCTAAATTAGGACAACATCATAAAACTGATAAAGCTGATAAAATCGAATAAAATCGAATACGAGCAAAATCAATTATACAAGCTCAGTTAACAGCTTCATGAGACAAGTACGTCGAAGGAATAATCGAAACAAAGAAACCCTCATCTATATACCTTATGCCGCACTTCACCGTAATCCGAGTGTATACAACCCGAATTGCAAAACAATATGATGAATATTATATTAGCACTTTGTTATTATTACTCGTCCGACCCATATATCTAAGAATATATACTGGCGTACGTTCCATCCCACAAACCTCCATATATAAGTAAACCGAGGTTGTTATTGAAAAATGATGATGAGACTAATGGGTTATGTTTACAATGGGTCTTGTGCATGCTCAGGACCACGGTCCAGGGTATTCCGTTGCTAGTGTACGGAACCGGCTGCAAAGTCGTACAGGAGAAGGGTCTTATTGTTTGCCCATTCAGGAATATAACAGTAGGTAGGGAGCCAGCGCTCCCCTCAGAACACCTGGAGGCCCTCATATAGAACCGGAAGTTTAGTTACACAACATAACTAATACCACTGTAAATATATTCACCACTTGAAATCCATCAGTTTCCCCCTTACCCGATGTAGGTTGGCCTTTTTATAGTTTATTATTATGTAGTTATCATATTACGGGAATATCAGGAGCATGACAGGTTCAGGAGGTACAAGAGTAACAAGAGTGCATACGTACTAAAAATACAAGTCACCGTATATAATACATGATAGCAGGACAATATTCCTAAAATATGATAATCACAAGTCAAGTAGTAATATAACAAGTGGAAGGTGATAAGTAGTATCAAACAGATGATAGGTGATATCATAACAGGTGACAGATGTCAAATAATAGCAAGTCACGTGTCAGGTGTCAACATAGCAAATGATAGCATGTCAAGTAATAAGCACAGTAAATATCACTATCATGTGTCATAATACAGGAAAACAATACATATACAGGGAATTGGTGTGAATACAAGAAAATGGTGCCGATACAAGGGATCAGTGCGAATACTGGAAAACAATACAGTTAGGAAAATAATATAAGTGCCGGTTCAAACTCTTCACAACCATCAAAAAAAGAATAATAGTTGAATTATCAAGCAGGCAAGCAGGAAAGCAAGTAAGCAAACATCCAAGTAGAGCTAAGCAAAACTGGAGTAAAACTAATGAACAACACTAGATGCCATCACATTCGGCGTGGTCAACGCTCGCGGCACAGCGAAACACACACGATGGAGTAAGCATACGAACGCTATACTACCGCGCGTGGCGAGGCCACGCTCACGGTGTAACTACGCTTGAATGGAGTTAGCAGCAAAGTGCTAAGTGCTAGGTCCGCCTACTAGGCATAGCTAAGAGACCTGGCGGTCTAAACGCACTCCCTCTTTCGAGGAAGGGAGCGAGAGCCCAAAGGGCTAAAGGGGGCCAAGTAAGTACCTGCAGAAGTGTTAGTATCACAAGAGCACACATATAAACATGGTTATAACTAGACTATCCGTGGAGTGGTGAAGCCCGGAGGTTGAGCACAGTAGAAATAAAGTCAGCCGACAGACAAGCGAATAATCAGGCGGAGCTAAGCAAGGCTGGAGCGGAGCTAGCACACAGCGCTAGATGCTATCACATTAGGAGTGGTTACTGCTCACGGCGAAGCTAACACACGCGTGTTGTGGCGGGTTGTAACGCCCCGATCCCGGCGGGTACGGAGACGTCACTGCGACGTATATACGCAAGTCAGAAGTACCTTCACGTATATACGCTAAGCATCAGTACAGGCAAGAATCAGAGTGCGGAAGCAAGTGGTGCATTATACATTCCAACACATGAGTACAATTACAGAGTTATCACCAGGTGTGATAAATATTACAATAATATTACATCACCAGATAGGCGCAAATGCGAGAGTACAAGGGATATACTAGAGTAAACAGTATAGAAGGCACTCACGAGTTTACTAAAAGGAAACTCGAGAGGCACACAGGGGCCTGGAAGGATAGAGCTCAGGACGGTCAGCTGGAGATCCACGCTACCGCTGTGCTACTCTGATCAGCAACAGGGAGGATCCACACGCTCCAATGCTCCAAAACCTGGACATGAGGACCCAGGGGAGTCAGATGAAACTCCCCAGGCAAGTGGTAGGCAAAAGCTAAGTGGCGAGCCAGGATGAGCACAAGTGTGTATATAACAGTGATATCGAGTACAGAAGACAGGAGGGTTAGAATACTAGTATAGCAGGTATGAACAGGTATAACATAATCATCATAAAACAGGAAATCCGATATAAAACCTTATTATGTGCAAAACCGATTATACAAGCTTAGGTCACGGCTTCATGAGACTAGTACCTCGAAGGAATAATCCAAACAAGGAAACCCTCATCTATATACCTTTATCCCATGTCATCGTAATCTAAGCGCATAGAACCAGAGTTGCAATTCACACAATAGTCATAACAGGAGTACATAACAAGAATAACCAGAATCATAACAGGAATCATAACAGGTATCATAACAGGAATCATAACAGGTATCATAACAGGAATCATAACGGGCATCATAACAGGAATCATAACGGGCATGACAGGAGTCTATTATTATTACTCGTCTGACCCATATATCTAGGTATGTGTCCGGGTGTACACCCCAACACACATACATCCATATATAAGCAAGCCGAGGGTTGTTACCGGAAGATGATGGAGAACTGATGGCGCTTCTTATAGTAGTTCCCGTACACCCGGGACCAGCTTGGAGGCCCTAAGTCCCCCTAACACGCATCTCCTGTGGGCCTTAAATCCCACTAACACGAACCGTCAGTATTTTATTCCATTACTATAAGCAATGCATCATACCGGCATCCATCACTTCCTCCCATTCCCGTGCAAGTTGCCCTTTTTAATATTATCAATTTACGGAAATAACTGGACATGACAGGAAATAGCCCTACAGATTCAAGAGGTGGCCCCCACAGATTCAAGAGGTGGCCCCCACCGAGTATGGTGTGGCACTTTGTTCCGTGTGGCACTTTGTTCTGAGGGGATGGATTCTAGATGTGGCCCCCACAGATTCAAGAGGTGGCCCCCACCGAGTATGGTGTGGCACTTTGTTCCGTGTGGCACTTAGTTCCATACAGGATAACAAGGCAAGATTCCCGTAAACATGATAATCACAAGTCAAGTAGATCATGCTGGGTGTCAAGTGATAGCATGACAGGATGATGATAATTGGCAGGTAACAAGTCATGAAAATATCATAATATATAATACAAGTCCCGAGGATAAAGTCCATATTCAAGGAAGTGATCAATTACAGCAGGCAGCCAAGGTTAGTCGACTAGGGAAACTAAGTAGTCGACTTAAGGAGGAATTAGTCGACTGTAGATAAGAGACAAGTCGACTTGCTAGGCTGCGTTTGGGAGAACTGCGTTTCAAGAAGAGGATTAGTCGACTAGGGCTTTTGGGTTAGTCGACTTGGTCAAGGTTGCGTCTCAAAGAGCCGCGTTTGAAGGGAGCTGCGTTAGTCGACTTGGAACAGTGGGCAGTCGACTTAGAGAAGTCCGCGTTTCAGAGAACCGCGTTTCCAGAAGAAAAGTTAGTCGACTGAACGCAAGGGGCAAGTCGACTAAAGGAGTCTGCGTTTCAAGGACTGCGTCTCAAGAGAAGAGTTAGTTGACTGGGTCAATAGGGTAGTCGACTAATAGAACTGCGTCTCAAGAAATCAGGCTGCGTTTCAAGGGGTTAGTCGACTTACGATGGGGTCAAGTCGACTAATACTGTAAAGCAGTGAGCAGAAACAGTTTTAAGAGTTGTGATCTATTTGATATGCATATACAAGTTAACCAAGTCTTTGGCGAGGAAAAGCACTCGCGCAACCAGTAGGAGATCAAGAGGGAAAAGCGAGATCACTCGCCTAAGGTGATCCTTGCTGCGTCCAACGAAGGGAGGTTCGGTCCCAATCCAAAAGGAGGGTACCGGCCCTAAGTCTTGCCGCCGGAGAAGAAACACGGCCCCAATCCAAAGGAGTGGTCGGTTCTCACAAAGTGATGGAGAGAGGTTGAAGGTGGTATACTTGGTGGTGGCCAAGGAGGAGTAGGTGGTGGTGGAGATGAAGGAGGAGTTGGTGGAGGTTAAGGCTTTAGTGAAATGGTGAAGAGAGAAAAATGAAGTGGAATGGAGAAGGAAAGGAATTTATAGGATTTGGATTAGTGAAGGTGATGCAAATAAATAAAAGAGAGGGGGTTTTTGTAAATTGGGGGGATTAGGGGTCTCTCTTGGCCACTTGGCCGGTTATGATGATGAGAGGGGAGTGGGGATATCTTGGAAAAGGCATTTTGGAAGAGAAGGAATTAATGAAGAGAGAGAAGGGAGAATATAATAATGTAGCACACCTTTTAACACAAAGGAAACAAATGTGGAGAACTTGTCTCCCCCTCCCAAACGCAGCACACAAGCCTGCGTTTAGGCCAACATGGGCTAAACGCGGGAATTAAAGCCGCGTTTAGGGAGAAAGCCAAAAGCTGCGTTTAATAGAGGAGAGAGAAAATCATAATGACTTGATGGGATTTGATCTGAAGTGCATTAAATGCAACATGGGGAGGATCTTCACAATAAATGCAGAATCCCAGGTAGGTGAGATCCGCGTTTGAGGAAGGAGAGAGAAAATAGGGAAAAGACAAAGTGGAATACATGGGGCAATCTCCTCGGTAACTGGGAAAATACCAAAAGCTCCGGAAAGGCCCAAAAATAAAGTAGTTCGGAAAGTTTCCCAAAAATTCTCAAAATCATAAATATTATAAAATAATTTTTGGTGAAATCGGTTTTTGAAGATTCAATCTCATTTTCAAGTTAAAAATCCTAAAGTCAACCGTCAATCTCGGTATACACCGGATTGGCCGGGTTTTCAATAAATTCAGAAAATTCTCAGAAAAAGTATTTAGATGGGAAATGTGATTTTAAGAAGTAATGTCAAAAGGCACTTTTAGTAATTCCAAACCGTTTGTAAATTAAAAATCCGGAAATCGGTCAACGGAACTGGCCGACACCCGTTTTGAAGATTTTCAATTTAATTCAGGAAATTTTCAGAAAATCATAGAAAATCTAGAATATTGGAAAACGATGTTTAAAACTGAAACCGGTCAAATCGGAATACCAGAAAGACTAAATCGAGCAATACTCTGAGGTCGGGCCTTCGGTTCAGACTAAGGCTGACTCCGAATCCACGAATCCAAATCCAACATAAAACAATCACACTAATAATTCATAATACAAAATAAATACAGGAAGTAAATCAAAAAATACGATCGAGAAATCTTAATACGCAACTAAGTACGTATTCCAGGAGCGGGGTGTTACAATCCATCCACCTTACAAAAAATTGCGTCCTCGCAATTTCATTAAGGGGTAAATTGAACACGAAGAGGACAAGGGTGGAATCAAAGGCTTCGAAAAACCAAAACAGGGGTTAAGATGAACACAGGAGGGACCAGGATGGACAATGAGAGGATGATGAAGTGGAATATTTAGAAAGATAATCAACCCAAGGTACAAAAGATTAGGGGTAACTGGATTAAAGGAAACCAACTCAAAACACAAAAGGTCAGGGGTTGCTGTAACAATGACCTCCTCAAGGTTCCTGCTCCAGATACTGAGCTTCATATTCTGCTGCTGCTTCATCTGATACCCCTGCTGCCATGTTGTGAACTTGGCCCCTGCCATAATCTGCTCTGGGTCTTGCTCCTCTCTGTGGGTGATCATGTTGCTGAGGCGGAAATGGAGCTCTTCGGTCCACGGGTTCTGGATTCCTTCTCAGTGGTGGAGCTGGAAGAGGTGGGGCTGGAAGTGCTGGTCTGATTGGTGCCATATTTCCAAACTTTCTGAACGGGCAATCCCTCATTGCATGACTTCCCGTTCCACAGGCTAAGCACAGTCCGTTAGCCATTCGACAGTCTTTCCTATAATGTCCAGGCTTGTGACAGAAGTTGCATATGATCTGAGGAAGAGGAGGTTGGAATGGTCGCTTGATCATCGGACCATGGGTTGTCCTAACTTTATCTTCTTCATTCATCAACTGAAAAGGCCTCTTCACTGACTTGCTCTGCACCTGGTTCTCACTCTTCTTCTCCAGTCCCCTTTCTACTTCACGGGCAATGGAGAGGACCTGAGAGTATGTCTTCAGCTGTTGAGGGATAAGAAACATCTGGACATCCATCTTCAGCCCTTGTTGAAACCTGCTCGCCCTCTTTTCTTCGTCTGACACCATGTAGGGAGCAAATCTGCTGAGCCTCAAGAATTCGGCAGCATATTCATCCACTGACCGGTTGCGCTGTTGTAGCCGGATGAATTGTTCTTCCATTTCTTTCTGAGCTGTTGCCGGGAAGAATCTCTCGTAGAAACCCTTTGAGAATTGATCCCATGTAATGGGTTTCTCCAGTGTTGCTTCTTCTGCCAACCACCAGGTTCTGGCCACATCTCTCAGTTGTATCTTGGCCACTTCCACTTGGTTCTCATCAGGGACTCGGGCCGCCTTCAAAAGATCTGTTGTGTCTATCAGCCACTGTTCTGCATCCAGAGGCTTCTCCGTTCCCGAAAAGATTGCCGGCTGTAATCTCCTGAAGTCTGACACATTGCCTGGCCTTTGCTCTCGAGGTGCAACCAACAGTCCTTGACGCAGAAGCTCTGTCTGCTGTTGTTGACTCTGCATCATCCCTTGAAGTATTCTTATCATACCATCACTGTCTCTGTTGGGTCCATCTTGAGAGGCACTAGGACCATTGCGTGTTCCCCGTCTTTCCATATTTGAGTTGGTTGAAGTGGGTAACAAGAAGAAACTGGAAGGTAAAAGATTGAGAGTTTCAGGATTCAAGAAATGGATCAGAAGGAAGAGAAAGATAACTTTGCACTTGTAGTTGGATTGTATAACCAGGACTCAAGCATTCCAGTTGCAAATTTTTTACCATTAATTTGCCATCTGGACGTACTGAGGAAGTAAGAGCCTAAGCTAACCTAGGCTCTGATACCACCCTGTAACGCCCCGATCCCGGCGGGTACGGAGACGTCACTGCGACGTATATACGCAAGTCAGAAGTACCTTCACGTATATACGCTAAGCATCAGTACAGGCAAGAATCAGAGTGCGGAAGCAAGTGGTGCATTATACATTCCAACACATGAGTACAATTACAGAGTTATCACCAGGTATGATAAATATTACAATAATATTACATCACCAGATAGGCGCAAATGCGAGAGTACAAGGGATATACTAGAGTAAACAGTATAGAAGGCACTCACGAGTTTACTAAAAGGAAACTCGAGAGGCACACAGGGGCCTGGAAGGATAGAGCTCAGGACGGTCAGCTGGAGATCCACGCTACCGCTGTGCTACTCTGATCAGCAACAGGGAGGATCCACACGCTCCAATGCTCCAAAACCTGGACATGAGGACCCAGGGGAGTCAGATGAAACTCCCCAGGCAAGTGGTAGGCAAAAGCCAAGTGGCGAGCCAGGATGAGCACAAGTGTGTATATAACAGTGATATCGAGTAGAAGACAGGAGGGTTAGAATACTAGTATAGCAGGTATGAACAGGTATAACATAATCATCATAAAACAGGAAATCCGATATAAAACCTTATTATGTGCAAAACCGATTATACAAGCTTAGGTCACGGCTTCATGAGACTAGTACCTCGAAGGAATAATCCAAACAAGGAAACCCTCATCTATATACCTTTATCCCATGTCATCGTAATCTAAGCGCATAGAACCAGAGTTGCAATTCACACAATAGTCATAACAGGAGTACATAACAAGAATAACCAGAATCATAACAGGAATCATAACAGGTATCATAACAGGAATCATAACAGGTATCATAACAGGAATCATAACGGGCATCATAACAGGAATCATAACGGGCATGATAGGAGTCTATTATTATTACTCGTCTGACCCATATATCTAGGTATGTGTCCGGGACACCCAACACACATACATCCATATATAAGCAAGCCGAGGGTTGTTACCGGAAGATGATGGAGAACTGATGGCGCTTCTTATAGTAGTTCCCGTACACCCGGGACCAGCTTGGAGGCCCTAAGTCCCCCTAACACGCATCTCCTGTGGGCCTTAAATCCCACTAACACGAACCGTCAGTATTTTATTCCATTACTATAAGCAAGGCATCATACCGGCATCCATCACTTCCTCCCATTCCCGTGCAAGTTGCCCTTTTTAATATTATCAATTTACGGGAATAACTGGACATGACAGGAAATAGCCCTACAGATTCAAGAGGTGGCCCCCACAGATTCAAGAGGTGGCCCCCACCGAGTATGGTGTGGCACTTTGTTCCGTGTGGCACTTTGTTCTGAGGGGATGGATTCTAGAGGTGGCCCCCACAGATTCAAGAGGTGGCCCCCACCGAGTATGGTGTGGCACTTTGTTCCGTGTGGCACTTAGTTCCATACAGGATAACAAGGCAAGATTCCCGTAAACATGATAATCACAAGTCAAGTAGATCATGCTGGGTGTCAAGTGATAGCATGACAGGATGATGATAATTGGCAGGTAACAAGTCATGAAAATATCATAATATATAATACAAGTCCCGAGGATAAAGTCCGTATTCAAGGAAGTGATCAATTACAGCAGGCAGCCAAGGTTAGTCGACTAGGGAAACTAAGTAGTCGACTTAAGGAGGAATTAGTCGACTGTAGATAAGAGACAAGTCGACTTGCTAGGCTGCGTTTGGGAGAACTGTGTTTCAAGAAGAGGATTAGTCGACTAGGGCTTTTGGGTTAGTCGACTTGGTCAAGGTTGCGTCTCAAAGAGCCGCGTTTGAAGGGAGCTACGTTAGTCGACTTGGAACAGTGGGCAGTCGACTTAGAGAAGTCCGCGTTTCAGAGAACCGCGTTTCCAGAAGAAAAGTTAGTCGACTGAACGCAAGGGGCAAGTCGACTAAAGGAGTCTGCGTTTCAAGGACTGCGTCTCAAGAGAAGAGTTAGTCGACTGGGTCAATAGGGTAGTCGACTAATAGAACTGCGTCTCAAGAAATCAGGCTGCGTTTCAAGGGGTTAGTCGACTTACGATGGGGTCAAGTCGACTAATACTGTAAAGCAGTGAGCAGAAACAGTTTTAAGAGTTGTGATCTATTTGATATGCATATACAAGTTAACCAAGTCTTTGGCGAGGAAAAGCACTCGCGCAACCAGCAGGAGATCAAGAGGGAAAAGCGAGATCACTCGCCTAAGGTGATCCTTGCTGCGTCCAACGAAGGGAGGTTCGGTCCCAATCCAAAAGGAGGGTACCGGCCCTAAGTCTTGCCGCCGGAGAAGAAACACGGCCCCAATCCAAAGGAGTGGCCGGTTCTCACAAAGTGATGGAGAGAGGTTGAAGGTGGTATACTTGGTGGTGGCCAAGGAGGAGTAGGTGGTGGTGGAGATGAAGGAGGAGTTGGTGGAGGTTAAGGCTTTAGTGAAATGGTGAAGAGAGAAAAATGAAGTGGAATGGAGAAGGAAAGGAATTTATAGGATTTGGATTAGTGAAGGTGATGCAAATAAATAAAAGAGAGGGGGTTTTTTTAAATTGGGGGATTAGGGGTCTCTCTTGGCCACTTGGCCGGTTATGATGATGAGAGGGGAGTGGGGATATCTTAGAAAAGGCATTTTGGAAGATAAGGAATTAATGAAGAGAGAGAAGGGAGAATATAATAATGTAGCACACCTTTTAACACAAAGGAAACAAATGAGGAGAACTTGTCTCCCCCTCCCAAACACAGCACACAAGCCTGCGTTTAGGCCAACATGGGCTAAACGCGGGAATTAAAGCCGCGTTTAGGGAGAAAGCCAAAAGCTGCGTTTAATAGAGGAGAGAGAAAATCATAATGACTTGATGGGATTTGATCTGAAGTGCATTAAATGCAACATGGGGAGGATCTTCACAATAAATGCAGAATCCCAGGTAGGTGAGATCCGCGTTTGAGGAAGGAGAGAGAAAATAGGGAAAAGACAAAGTGGAATACATGGGGCAATCTCCTCGGTAACTGGGAAAATACCAAAAGCTCCGGAAAGGCCCAAAATAAAGTAGTTCGGAAAGTTTCCCAAAAATTCTCAAAAATCATAAATATTATAAAATATTTTTGGTGAAATCGGTTTTTGAAGATTCAATCTCATTTTCAAGTTAAAAATCCTGAAGTCAACCGTCAATCTCGGTATACACCGGATTGGCCGGGTTTTCAATAAATTCAGAAAATTCTCAGAAAAAGTAGTTAGATGGAAAATGTGATTTTAAGAAGTAATGTCAAAAGGCACTTTTAGTAATTCCAAACCGTTTGTAAATTAAAAATCCGGAAATCGTCAACGGAACTGGCCGACACCCGTTTTGAAGATTTTCAATTTAATTCAGGAAAATTTCAGAAAATCATAAAAAATCTAGAATATTGGAAAACAATGTTTAAAACTGAAATCGGTCAAATCGGAATACCAGAAAGACTAAATCGAGCAATACTCTGAGGTCGGGCCTTCGGTTCAGACTAAGGCTGACTCCGAATCCACGAATCCAAATCCAACATAAAACAATCACACTAATAATTCATAATACAAAACAAATACAGGAAGTAAATCAAAAAATACGATCGAGAAATCTGAATACGCAACTAAGTACGTATTCCAGGAGCGGGGTGTTACACGGGTAAACCACTCTACATCACTCGTGATGAAATCGCGTCCATGACGTAACTACACTGGGACGGAGTCAGCGATAAAGCGCTGAGCGCTAGGCTCACTTACCAGGCGGGGCTGAAAGACCTGACAGTCTGAGGGCCCAAAGGGCTGTAAGGAGACCTTAAAGTTTAGGATCACTCTCGGTAGCTACCAAAACACCCAGAGGGTGTAAGGAATAAAACCTATTGGGTTGCAAGCCCGAAAGTGAGCAAAAGCTCGAAGGCAGAGTAGGTACATGCAGAGATGTTAGTATCAAATACACGCATGTAAACACAGTAACAACAAGTTATTAGTAGAACAGTGAAGCCCAGAGGCTGAGTGTAGAGCCTGAAGGCTGAACGACCACGAAGGGTCGGCCATGCATGATAATAGAAGCAGAAATAGAACACATCACAGGCAGTGTACATGTACAGGTATAAAACTACACTACTACAGGCATTCGTCACACCAATACAAACACACTTGTTCACAGTATACATGTACACACTCACATCGATACAAATACACTAGACCGATACATTTACACGTGTCCACAAATACAAATACATCAGTCTCAAATATATTATAAATATTAAACGCCCGTCGAAGCGGGGAACCAAATAAGGCGAGAATACTCGCCTAAAAATCTTCAAAAAAAACCCTGTGAAATTTGGAAGTCCCAAAACACGTGCACATATGGTACCATATATTTTAAAATATATATATTAATATTTTTAGAGAGAGAATGAGAGAGGAGAGAGAACTTGGAGAGAGAGAGAGAGGTAAAAAAGAGAGAGAAATAAAAGGGGGTTGCTGGCCCCTGCTGCTCACAGCCAGGCCGAGGGCCTGGCTGTGGCCCTTAGCCGTGCGACCCAGGTGGCCGCCGGCTAACCAAAAGGGGGAGAGTGTGAGGGTGTGTATGAAATCACCTAGAGGGGGTGAATATGTGACTACCTAATCTAATGATGAATTAATGCAGAATTAAAACTATTTAAGTAAACTAAAAACTATTATGCTAAGCACACAAGGTATAACCTAAGAGTGTAGCCAAATTCCCGGTGAAGGGCTCTGGACTATCTCCTCAAGATTCCTCTAGATAAGAGTTGAGGTGCCGCTATGGCTCTCTTGGTTGAATACAAGTGTGAGCAAACAATCCCAAGCATATAACAATCAAGCACTAGATATATCAAGCATATAAATATATAAGCAATGTTAATATGCAAGATATAAACACAAGTAAGAGATAGAGAGAAAGCAATCGCAAACACGGAAGATTTGTTTCGAGGTTCGAGCACCCTTGCTCTACGTCTCCGCCTTCAACACTATGAAGGATTTTCACTATCCCACCGGATCACTCGGTGCCGCAACACTTACAACGAGTTCACACTAGAACTCCTTGGACTCACTAGTCCTTTTTGACCAAGTCATATTTTTCAAGAAGTTGTTGACAAAAAGACGCAAGTTCATCATAAGACATGTCAATATCTTCTTCTAGCTCGGATTCAGAATTTACCTCAAGGGGGTTATCCCCTTGGACCATGTAGCACAAGTTGGAAGCATCACTTCATCATCCTAGTCGCTCCCCGCATAATATTGCTTTTGTTCGCCAAGGGAGACATAGTGTTCCATACTACAAAAGCTGAATCAAAGTTAGAAATCCTAGATAAATATTCATCATTTAGGGTTGATTTTAGAGCATGGATGGCTTTTGCATTAGCCTCAAGGTGTTTGTCATTTAAAAAATATGAATCTTTAATAGTGGAAAAATAAGCATGAATACCTAGAGCTTTGAAGTATAAAGACATCTTAACTTTCCATGTTTGGATATCAAGAATATCAAACATGGGAGGTGTCATGAAATCTATATGTGTGTAAATAAATATTGTGATTAGCTAAAATGAGGATCTTTAACTCAAGGTTGTTAGACCCAAATCAAGAGCACCAAGCTCTGATACCAATTGAAATCACCTAGAGGGGAGTGAATAGGTGACTAGCTAATCTAATGATGAATTAATGTGGAATTAAAACTATTTAAGCAAACTAAAAACTATTATGCTAAACACACAAGGTATAACCTAAGAGTGTAGCTGAATTTCCGGTGAAGGGCTCTAGACTATCTCCTCAAGATTCCTCTAGATAAGAGTTGAGGTGCCGCTATGGCTCTCTTGGTTGAATACAAGTGTGAGCAAAGAATCCCAAGCATATAACAATCAAGCACAAGATATATCAAGCATATAAAGATATAAGCAATGTTAGTATGCAAGATATAAACACAAGTGAGATAGAGAGAGAGAGAGCAATCGCAAACACAGGAGATTTGTTTCGAGGTTCGAGCACCCTTGCTCTACGTCCCTGCCTTCAACACTATGAAGGATTTTCACTATAAACCGATCCCACCGGATCACTCGGTACCACAACACCTACAACGAGTTCATACTAGAACTCCTTGGACTCACTACTCCCTCTCTTGTTCCCGCAAGAATAACACACCGCAAGCACACTAGCTTGCCAAGGTCGCACCTCTACACCGAGCTCTCACTAGAACTCGAAACAACGTAAATCCGCAAGTCCGCCTCCTGAAATATAAAGTAGAACACTTTGGTGATCTCAATAGTTTGATCACCTCAAACACTCTCATAACAAAGATCCCTATAGGATGGATGTAGCAATGGATAACTCAAGTGTATGTGAGAAAAACTTGGATTGATTTGGTGGTGAAAAACTCAAGAAATCTTTTTTACAAAACACTCTTGAAAAACTCTCCTTTTGATATAGAAGTATTTGGCTCTAAAATAAGTGGAGATAAACACTTAGAAGTGTAGGTAAAACTATCTTGAAAACCCACAAAAAGATCTTATTGAAAACAGTCCGAGGGAAGCCCCTTTTATAGGCTTCAAAAATGTGGCCGTTGGAGGCCAACTCAGCAGGTCTGCCTGCTACCGACTAACGGTCAGATTTTTGACCGTTGTGCCAGTGGTCGACCGGTCGGTCGACCGTAAACTGGCAAATGACCCAGCGGTCGACCGGTCGGTTAACCGTAAACTGGCAAATGACCCAGCAGTCGACTGCCTGGTCCACCGGGTCATCTCCAGATAGCAAAGGTTCTCTGGCGGTCGACCGCACATCGACCGTGCGGTCGATCGCCCCTTGGCTGTGCACAATTTGTGCACGTCGGTCGACCGGGTCGACCGGCAAAAGGCCAGTCCAACTATTTTCAAGGATTAAAAACTTGTTCTTTTTCCTTCAATAAAATCTCATAAATTCTCATAAATTCTCATAAATTCTACAAAAATAAGCTTATTGAAATAATTTGATATACAAACATATTTGCATAAAAATCAAAACATGTTACAAAAATTTTGAACTATTTTTGTAATAAAGAAGTTTTGCCTTAAACAAAAACCTGTATTTTTCAAAAACGATTTTTCTAAACTTCTCCAAATACAAAACAAGATATTTTAAACACTTTTGAAGCTTAGTGTGTATGGATATGATCCACTACATATATATGATGAAATATCTATGTTTTTGACATTAAGCTGTAAAATTAGTTTTGATAAAACACATGTATATTTTTAAACTTAAAAACCAAACTGGTATTTTTCAAAATGAAAACTCTTTTATGAAAATACATATAAATCTTGTGTGTGAGTGTATATGAACTTGAGCAATCTACCAACTAATCTATCCTTTATATTTTATCTAAAAACAAAATCTTGACACTAACAAAACATGACACAAGTCTTCTATTAAAAATCTTCACTTGAAAATCTTCTTCTCCTTCTTGACTTGGTCCAAACCTTGATCAAACGAACTAGACTCCTCTTCAAGTTCATGATGCGATCTTGATGTGCAAGCTCTTGAATCAACACGTACTAGCTCCAAAACTTGACTTTAAATTCTTTGTTGAAGCTAAACACCAACTAAGATCTTGATCAAATATCTGAGACTAATTTAAACACAAGATCATTAGTACTATAACTACATGAGTTAATCATCATCAAAATTAGAATGATGGGCCTTTGGGCCAACAGTGTAGTAGTGGTGGTATTGATGGGTAGAGGAGATTTATGAGGTGTTTTGATGGTGATGGAGGTTATTTAGGAGATGGAGTTGGTGTTGAGGATGAAGATGGTGATGGAGAAGAGGGTGATGGTGGAGGTGGTGATGGAAATGGTAGAGGAGGTGGTTAATTGAAGAAAAAGAAGAAGAAGGTGGAGATAGAGGATGGTGATGTTGTTGATATTGTTGTTGATGTTGGTGATTGGAGAGGATGTGGCTAGCCAAGGGTAGGCCGAGGAGGCATTACCGGCAATGGGGGTTCGCCAGAGGTGGAGATGGTCGTTTGTGGAAAGTAAGGAAGAAAGGGAGAGGGGAATTGAGAGGAGGAGAGATAGAGTGAGAGGGATTAGAGAGAAAGGGATAAGATTGAGAGAGAATTAGAGGGAATTGAAAGAGGGGGAAAGAATTTGAGGGAGAGAGAGAAGGGGAGGTCAGCAGCAGCTGGGGAAAAATAAAAAAGTAGAAGAAAATAAAAAAAAGAAAGAAGATGAAATGAAAAGAAAAGAAGGGGAGGAGACATTTTGGAGGAATGGGTGGAGGAGGGAAATGAGGAGAAAAAAGGGAGAAAAGGAAAAGAAAAGAAAAAGGAAAAGAGAGAAAAAATGAGTGGAGGAGAAAAAGGGAGAGAATGAAAAAGAAAAAAAAGAAAATATCTAGATAAAACTCCAGATCTGGGAAAATAATGAAAACACCGGAAATGCCAGAAAAATAGAGTAACTCCGAAAGGTCTCGAAAAATTCTCAAACATAAAAAATATTATATTAAGATACATGGTGAAATCAGATTCAAGAAATTCAATTCCATTTTCAAGTTAAAAATTCTTAGAATCAATCGGCGACACTGGTCGACTCCAAATTCGACCGAATTTTGATAAATTCAGAAAAATCTCCAAAAATGTATTAAGATAGAAATCTGATCTTGAGGAATAATATGAAAGTAGTTTCTGAAAATTCAACTCTATTTATAAATTAAATATCTAAGAATCTATCAGGAGAACTGGTTGATGCCGATTTTGAAGATCGTATAAAATAATTCAGAAAAATCTAAAAAATTATTAAAAATCTAAATATTGAAAAATAACATATGAAATCGAAACTGATCAAATTAGACTACCAAAAAGGTCAAATCGATCAGTACACTGGAATTGGGTTCCCGGTTCACACTCTGGCTGACCCTGAATCCAAAAATCTGGATCCAATACAAAACGTTAACATAAATAATCATAAAAAAATAAATAGGAAAGAAATCAAATCAAAATACGACCAAAAAATCAGAACACGTATCTGAGTATGTATTCTGGGAACGACGTGTTACATTCTACACACCATATAAAAATTTCGTCCTCGAAATTTCGATAAGGGAAAGATGAACACAGAAAAGATAGGAATGAGGATTATACAAATTAAAATATGAATAGCTAAAGGTAACTCTCATAATCGACTATTTAATAGACTCGAGGCCTAAACGTCTTCTGCACTTTCCACCGTATATATTTCAGACAGTGTCATACCACTACTGATCTGTTAACTGTTAATAAGAGAATTCTGCTAGACGAAGATAATTAAGAATCTGAATGGTTCAATTGGACTGCTCGATCTGTTGGCCCAAAGGCCCATCACTCTAGTTTTGATGATGATCAACTCATGTAGTTATTGTACTAATGATCTTGTGTTTAATTAGTGACAGATTTGTTATCAAGATCTTAGTAGGTGTGGAGCTTCAACAAAGGATTTAAAGTCAAGTTTTGGAGCTAGCACCGGTTGATTCACGAGCCTATGCATCAAGACCACATCAAGAGTTGAGCTCGTTGGATTGTGTTTGGACCAAGTCTAGAAGATGAGAAGGCTTCAAGTGAAGACTTCAAGAAAATGAAGACTTGTGTCTAGGTATAAGATTTTTGTTTTTAGATAAAATGTAAAGGATAGAATAGTTGGTGGATTGCTCAAAAACATATCACACACACACTCTTGATTTAAATGTCTTTTCATATAAGAATTTCAGTTTAGAAAAGACTTTCATTTTTTGAAGAATACTATTTTGGTTTTTGGTGTTTTCTTATATACATGTTTTAAATCAAAACCATATTTAGAGCTTAATGCCAAAAACATAGATATTTCATCTTAATTGTGCAGTGGATCATATCCATATACACTATGCTTTAATGAATTCAAAATATCTTGTTTTTGTATCATGAAGAAGTTTGGAAAACAAGTTTTAGAAAAATACTAGTTTTCATTTAAGCCAATATTTCCAACTTACAAAAATAGTCCAAATCTTTTATAACATGCCTTGATTTTGTGCAAGCATGTTTGTTTATCAAAGTATATTGGTAAAACTATTTTTGTAGATTTTTATGTATTTTATGGGATTTTTATGTGAGCCAAAAGACCAAGTTTTTAATCCCTAGTTCAGACCTGACCTGGCTTCAGCCGTCGACGTGCACGGACGTGCATGCCAGTTCTGCAGGATGGCCGGCCGACCGACCCGGTCGACCGTCCAGAGAGCTCTGCTATCTGGAAAGGCCCCGGGCGGCCGGGCGGCCGATCGGACAGAAAGCTTGCTCTCTGTATCCTGGCTCGGTCGATCGGCCGGTCGACCGATGGCTCAAACAGTCTGAAATATGACCGTTGGCTGGTCGGCCGGACGGTCGACCGACAGGCCTGACAGAACCCCAACGGCTAGTTTTTCTGAGCCTATAAATTTGGGGGTTTGGCCAATGTTTTTCACCAAGATTTTTAGTGGACTTTGAGCTAGTTTTTCCCACTTCATTAAAAGAGTTTTCTCCACTATATTGAGAGCTAATACTTCCAATCAAAAGGGGAGTTTTATAAAGAGTGTGTTTTTAAAGTGATTCTTTGAGTTTTCCTCCACCATTCTCTTCCTTATTTTTCTCACACAAACACTTGAGCATCCATTGATTATTCATTCTATAGGAGTGTTGTAGTGAGAGTGCTTTTAGGTGATCAAAGTGTTGTGATCACCAAAGATCTTTTCTTTGTACTTTGAGGAGGCGGGCAAGTGTGCTCGCGGTGGTTTAGAGTTCGATTGTGAACTCTTGGTTTGAGGTGCGGCCTCGGCAAGCTTGTGGGGCTTGCGTGTGTACAGGACTAGGGAGTCTGAGGGATTGTAGGTGTTGCGGCACCAAGGAGAGATCCATTGGGATCATGCATAGTGGAAATCCTTCGTGTGTCGAAGGCGGGGATGTAGAGCAAGTGTGCTCGAACCTCAAAACAAATCCCTTGTGTTTGCGATTGCTCACACTCTCTCTCTCTATCTCTTGTCTATATCTTGCATTCCTTTATTGTGTTTATCTTTATATGCATGATATACTTGTGTGCCTTATTGTATATGCTTGGGATTGTTTGCTAACACTTGTATTCAATCAAGAGAGCCAACGCGGCACCTCTACCTATTCAAGGGGAATCTAGAGGAGTTAGTCCAGAGCCCTTCACGGGGAATTCGGCTACACTCTTTTATTATACGTGGTGTTTAGTGTAATAAGTTTAATTTAGGTCATTTTATGATTTTACTTCCGCATTATTTGGCATTAAGTGACCATTAGATTAGCCATCACCTATTCACCCCCCCTCTAGGTGATTTACAATTGGTATCAGAGCCAAGTGCTCTGAATTTGGGTCTCACAACCTAGAGTTAAAGATCCTCATTTTTAGGCTAATCACATATTTGTACACACACCATGGACTTCATGTCACCACCCACTTTTGACATTCTTAACATCCAAATTTAGAAGGTTAAGATGTCTTTGTACCTCAAAGCCCTTGGAATTCATGTTTACCTTGCCATCTCTAATAATGCATATTGTTTAAATGGTAAGAATCTTGAGGCTAATGCAAAAGCCCTTTATTCTTTGAAGAGTACCCTAGATGATGTTTATTTATGTAGGATTGCTAATGTTGATTCGGCTTTTGTAGCTTGGAACATCATCACCTCCCTTGACGAAAAGGATCTATATTATGCCGGGAGCGAATCGGACGTTAGAAGCAACACCTCCAACTTGTGCTATATGGTCCAAGGGGATAACCCCCTTGAGGTAACTACCAAATCCGAGGATGAGGATGTTAACATGTCATATGAAGAGCTTTCTACATTTTGTCAATTATTTCTTGAAAAATATGACATGCTTAAGAAAGATAACAAAAATTTGAAAAAGAAATTTGATTGGATGCATAAAGAACATGATTCATTTAGAAATAAGATTGCATGCTTAGAAAAAGAAAAAGAAGATTTGAAAAATGAGAATGTTTTCTTATTTTCAAAATTGAATGATTTATGTGAAGGAAACAATACTTTGAAAAATAAAATTGATTTGGTGGAAAAACAAAAAGAAGTTGTTTTTCAAGAAAATAATTCTTTAAAAAGAAAGATTTGTGAAAAAGAAAAAGAATTTGTTTCGAAAAAGAAAAGGAAAAATGATTTTATATCTCATCATGCTTTACATGCCACCACTAATGAGATTAAAGATTTGAAAAATAAAATGGATTGGTTGAGTTCAACCTTGAACTCTTGTGCATTTTATCATACTAGGTTGGAGTCTATGTTTTCAAAGAAACAAACTCCACACATTCATGAACAACATCATCATGCATATGCTTATGTTGTACGTCATGATCACACTCCTACACATAAGCATCCTAAGGTGTACACATGTACACATTGTGGCCGCAAAGGCCATTTAGCAAAATTTTGTTATGACAAGTTGCATCATTTTAATTTTGCTAATAATAAGAATTTTTGGGTTCCTTACAAGACTAACCCCAAAGGACCCAAGAAAATATGGGTACCAAAATCTCCACCTTATGTATTTGATGTAGGTGAGGGCTCTCACAAAACGTGAGAGATTTGGTGCCTTGATAGTGGGTGCACTTGAACTAAAAGGACACATATTTGGAGCACCGCTATCAAGGAGGTTTTGGTGGGAAAGACCACCATGCTTGGAGCTTTGGAGTTGGTAACAATCTCTAAACTCCTACTTTTTATGTACATGCTTTTTTCATATATCATATTCATAGCATGTTCATATTTTGTGTTCTTATGTGCTTCATGTGGTAAAAACATGTTTAGATGTAGTTTTTATCAAAACTTGTATTATTCATGTACAAATAGTGAGTTACATTTGATTCATATATATTTGCACTTCATGCTCATTTGTACCCACTATATGCACATGTATAGGCTAGTTTTGATGATTCTGTCATTTATACATGCTTTGCCAATTTTTATGCTTTACTTCATGTATATGTATTTTTAATTCAAATCTAATAAATATACATGTTTATCCGTGAGTCTCTTGCCTTCATGCAAATACATTTGATAGACTCTTTTATGTTTGGGATATGTATGTGTATTGTTAGTTTTGGATAAATCATACATATACCATGAAGATTAGTGTTTTAATGAAAAATGATTTTTATTATTAAAATGTGACTTATGATCTTTTTGAGCTTAAATGACTATTTTCATAAAAATGCTATTTACATGATCTTTTAACACTCACATCTTCATTTATTATTTCATGACTTAGTTTCATGATCATTTTGAGCTTTATAGACCATGAGTGATTAAATCTTTATGTATTTAGTTATACTTTATGGAAAACATATGATTTGATGTATTTGAAGGATTTTTAACTAGTTGTTCAAAAATTATTTTATACTAGTTATTTATTCTTCAATTAGTTTATAAGTTATACACATGATCCTATTTTTAATCCATTGGATAAATTCTTTTGTATTCTCAAGATTTGATGCTTCATGAATTGAATATTAGTTTAAATGTTAATTTTTGTCAACACTAGGATTTATACTTGTACATATTGTGGGTCACAAATAAATTTATATATGGTTGGGTTTGATTGCTTATTTGTGCCCATTAGGTGTGCCAGTATAGCCTAGTATTGATGATCCTTACATTTTTAAACTTGTATTCCCATTTTGGATTTGTATTATGATCATGTGCTTTCATTTCATGTATATGTTTATTCTGCCAAACTTTAAGATATACATGTATACCTCTTGAGTCATTTGCCTTTCATACAAATCTATATATATGGACTCAATTGTGTTTAGGGATATGTATGTATACTTCTTGTGTTATCAAAACATACATATACCTTGAAATATAATTTTTTTAAAAAAATTTGTGGTGATTTTTATGTTTTCAAAATTTATGATAATTTTCACATTGTCTTATTTAAAGGAATATTGAGCTTCATTGCCATTTTCATGTAATTTACACATATTTCATGAAAAATATTTTTATTTTATTCCTTGATTGAAGGATTCCGTGCTAGTCTTCAAACATTTTCATTTAACTAGTTCGAGTTCTTCATGTGGTATAGTATATGATGTATACACTTAAGCTTATTTTTCTATTGGTATCATTGGATATTTTCAATTGGTATCAATATGAACTTCTTTTGTATATACTCATATTTTGTTTTCCCATATATGTATGTATCAATTTCATTTGGTATACTCATTTTTCATACATATATATGAGTTATTTGTGCTTGAGTTAAAATTTTTACATGTTTAAAGCACAAAGTTGTTTATGTTAAGAAAATAAAAATTTTTAAGAAAAATTCTCAAGATTTGTTTTATTGAGAAAATTCAAAATTTTGTCTTATAAGAAAAATTCAAAATTTTTGATTTGTATTGCCTATATGCAAGGAGGGCTTAACATCTCTTCTACAATAGATTTGTGAGTGTATATATGAGGAGCTTGACAACTCTTCTTTATGTGGTACACGTGTGTAGGGGGAGCTTCACATCTCCTCTTATGCATTACATATTATACGTTATGTGAATTAGGGCTTGTCATCCTCTTTCATGTATGTATATGTGTAGGAAAGTTACTTAACCGTCTTCCTCTTCATGAATATATATCGCATATACCCTTTTATTGACTTATTCGTTTACACCCCTTATTGGTCTCTTTGTTTATGACAAAAAGGGGGAGAAAGATTTGATGATTTTGTTTTTACTTTAACCCCTTTGTTGATGATTGACAAAAAGGGGGAGAAGTATTTGAGATATATGCATGTTTTCCTTACTTAAGGGGGAGAAGTATTTGTTTTCCTTACTTAAGGGGGATTAAGATTTGTGTTTATGCATATATGCTTTGTTTTGCAAATAGGAGAAAAAGATTTTGTGATTTTGTTTTATGCTTGATTAGCATGTTTACTCCTACATTTGCATACATGTTTATGTGCCTTATTGCATATTTATTTTGTTTATTTGGTATGCATGAGTTAAGGGGGAGCTTCTTTGGAGCTTTACTTTAATACATGCATATATAACTTCATGAGTTTTGTCATCATCAAAAAGGGGGCGATTGTTGGCCCAAAGGCCCATCACTCTAGTTTTGATGATGATCAACTCATGTAGTTATTGTACTAATGATCTTGTGTTTAATTAGTGACAGATTTGTTATCAAGATCTTAGTAGGTGTGGAGCTTCAACAAAGGAGTTAAAGTCAAGTTTTGGAGCTAGCACCGGTTGATTCACGAGCCTATGCATCAAGACAACATCAAGAGTTGAGCTCGTTGGATTGTATTTGGACCAAGTCTAGAAGATGAGAAGGCTTCAAGTGAAGACTTCAAGAAGATGAAGACTTGTGTCTAGGTATAAGATTTTTGTTTTTAGATAAAATGTAAAGGATAGAATAGTTGGTGGATTGCTCAAAAACATATCACACACACACTCTTGATTTAAATGTCTTTTCATATAAGAATTTTCAGTTTAGAAAAGACTTTCATTTTTTGAAGAATACTATTTTGGTTTTTGGTGTTTTCTTATATACATGTTTTAAACCAAAACCATATTTAGAGCTTAATGTCAAAAACATAGATATTTCATCTTAATTGTGTAGTGGATCATATCCATGCACACTATGCTTTAATGAATTCAAGATATCTTGTTTTTGTATCATGAAGAAGTTTGGAAAACAAGTTTTAGAAAAATACTAGTTTTCATTTAAGCCAATATTTTCAACTTACAAAATAGTCCAAATCTTTTATAACATGCCTTGATTTTGTGCAAGCATGTTTGTTTATCAAAGTATATTGGTAAAACTATTTTTGTAGATTTTTATGTATTTTATGGGATTTTTATGTGAGCCAAAAAGACCAAGTTTTTAATCCCTAGTTCAGACCTGACCTGGCTTCAGCCGGTCGACCGACGTGCACGGACGTGCACGCCAGTTCTGCAGGATGGCCGGCCGACCGACCCGGTCGACCGTCCAGAGAGCTCCGCTCTCTGGAAAGGCCCCGGGCGGCCGACCGGACAGAGAGCTTGCTCTCTGTATCCTGGCTCGGTCGACCGATGGCTCAAACGGTCTGAAATATGACCGTTGGCCGGTCGGCCGGACGGTCGACCGACAGGCCTGACAGAACCCCAACGGCTAGTTTTTCTGAGCCTATAAATTTAGGGGTTTGGCCATTGTTTTTCACCAAGATTTTTAGTGGACTTTGAGCCAGTTTTTCCCACTTCATTAAAAGAGTTTTCTCTACTATATTGAGAGCTAATACTTCCAATCAAAAGGGGAGTTTTATAAAGAGTGTGTTTTTAAAGTGATTCTTTGAGTTTTCCTCCACCATTCTCTTCTTTGTTTTTCTCATACAAACACTTGAACATCCATTGATTATTCATTCTATAGGAGTGTTGTAGTGAGAGTGCTTTTAGGTGATTAAAGTGTTGTGATCACCAAAGATCTTTTCTTTGTACTTTGAGGAGGCGGGCAAGTGTGCTCGCGGTGGTTTAGAGTTCGATTATGAACTCTTGGTTTGAGGTGCGGCCTCGGCAAGCTTGTGGGGCTTGCGTGTGTACGGGACTAGGGAGTCTGAGGGATTGTAGGTGTTGCGGCACCAAGGAGAGATCCATTGGGATCGTGCATAGTGAAAATCCTTCTTGTGTCGAAGGCGAGGATGTAGAGCAAGTGTGCTCGAACCTCGAAACAAATCCCTTGTGTTTGCGATTGCTCACTCTCTCTCTCTATCTCTTGTCTAAATCTTGCATTCCTTTATTGTGTTTATATTTATATGCATGATATACTTGTGTGCCTTATTGTATATGCTTGGGATTGTTTGCTAACACTTGTATTCAACCAAGAGAGCCAACGCGGCACCTCAACCCATTCAAGGGGAATCTAGAGGAGTTAGTCCAGATCTCTTCACGGGAAATTTGGCTACACTCTTGTGTTATACGTGGTGTTTAGTGTAATAAGTTTAATTTAGGTCATAATAGTTTTTACTTCGTCATTATTTGGCATTAAGTGACTATTAGATTAGCCATCACCTATTCACCCCCCCTCTAGGTGATTTACACGATCTATCTGAGTATAATAAGATAATTTGAATATAAGAAGAGTCCCTAGACTTCTCTGAAGACTTTATCAGAATTGGAATTTGAATCCTGTGTCTCTGTCCGACACAATAATCATTGAAATACCGTGTAGTTAAACTATCTTTCTCATATAATTATTTGCCAGAACTTTTGTAGACTGACCTACTCTGAATAATATGAAATGAGCTGACTCCAAAATTGGTCAAACTTTCACCGTCTGAATTTCTGTCGGGCGTGAAACTGTTCCTGATGAAGAGTCTACAATAAAATTACTAGATGTTCTGCATGTGCTTTTTTACTCTAGATGCAGACCAAAATATCGCAAATAAAGACAACCAGATAAAACTGATCGCAATTAAAATAGGTAAAGAAAACTGAAAATAATGAGTTCTGGATGTTGGGCGTAGATTACTCTGAAAGGCATATCTAGGAATTTATAATAACTATCCTCTGAATGATAATTGATTGTTGATTAAATATATAAAGAATAGCCTAGTCTTGCAAGGTTGGCCGAATAGATCATCAATAAAGATTATTACAAGTTGGTTCAGATGCAGTGAGAAAACTCGGTTCACCAAGTCCACGAAAAACATCAGGCGGGAGAAATCTGGGGAGGAGGCTAGGATACTAAACTCTGACAGAACTATCCACGAGCGAAGTCAAGGTCCGGTAAGGCCATTGTGTAACACAACATCAGGCGCTAAGAACTAGGGTGTGGTGGAGCTAACGAATTGCAAGGCTCACACTTGGAGATGTTCATGCGGCAAAGTTTACACGTAACACAATGCTAAATGCTAAGTGCAGGGTGCAACAAAGCCCACACCTGGTTGAGCTCACAAGGTTAGAACATGACTCTCGTTTGGCGAGGCTAGCGGGGTCTGTGGCATATCAAATCCTTGAAGACTGCTAAATGTTGTGGCTTTGAAGGATGTGATCAAGAATTTATAATAACTGAGATGAGTCTTGAATGCCGTATTCTGGATGTCAACCCTATGGTAGATCAATTGTGAAAAATATTTGAGTTCTGTGAAGTTGATAGAAAGATTATGATCATTACTTGGATAATATAGAAATTACCATACCTCAGTCTCACAAAAGTTCTGACTCTGAAAATTCGTGTCCTAGTGACGCCTCTCGTGTTGTGACACAATCTGTCTGATTATATACATGATGACTACCCTTATTTCTATACTGATTCCCATGATGCGATGATACATATAAGATGAGAATACCAAGAATTGTCTGATATAAGATACCATGATGCACTAGAATTAAAGAATACCATAATAGGGTGAGAGCGAACCACAACTGACCTGCCGCTATCTCACTAGTCTACCCATATCTTAAGTTAGTATAAAGACTATGAAAATCAGAATAGTGAAAAATGGAAGGGATTCAGGAATCAAAGAAATGATGATCAAGAGGAAATAGATAACTCTACACTTATAGTTGGATTGTATAACTAGGACTTATGCATTCCAGTTGCAAATTTCTTTACTATTAATTTGCCGACTGGTTGTGAGAGCCTAGGCTCTGATGCCATTCTGTAACGCCCCGATCCCATGGGTACAGAGACGTTACTGTGACGTATATACGCAGGTCAAAAATACCCTCACACATATACGCTAAGCATCAGTACAGATAAGAATCAGAGTATGAACGTACGTGGTGCATTATATATTCCAACATATGAGTATAATTACAAATTTATCACAAGATTGACACAATATTACAAGAATATTACTTCACCAACAGACGCAAATAAGAAAATTTAAAGAGATATACAATCAAGATCAGTACAAAAAGCACTCACTAGTTACAAAAGGAAAACTCGAGAGATAAGAAAGGGGCCTGACTGTCTGCCGATGATCCACGCTTTCACTGCGCATCCTCATAAGCAATCGGGAGAATTCATGAGCTCCAAGCTCTGAAATCTGAGCATGCAGGTTCAGGGTTATCAGAAGTAACCCAACGAGTGATAAGATCATGCCAAGTGGCGTGCTGAGACAAGCATATGTGTGTCGATAAATTCAAAGCAAAGAGCATGTATTAAAAATCTTGTCGTGAGCACAAACACACATGAGCAAGCAATGAGACACGAGTGAAGTAACGTAAATATGATAAAGTCAGTTATATAAGCCCAGTTTATCGATCTGTGAGATTAGTACGTTGAAAGAATAATCCAACAAAAAAACCCTCATATATATACCTTATACCTCACGTCACCATATCCTAAGTTCATATAACCTGAATTGTTTCCTAAACTAAGAAAACATCATAAAACTGATAAAATCAACAAAACTGAATAAAATTGAATACGAGTAAAACCAATTGTACATGCTCAGTATACGGCTTCATGAGACAAGTACGTCAAAGAAATAATCCAAATAAGAAAACTCTCATCTATATACCTTTTATCTCACTTCACCATAATCCAAGTGTATGCAACCGAATTGCAAAACAGCACAATGAATTATTTTATTAACATTTTTTTAATATTACTCGTTCGACCCATATATCTAAGTATGTGTATTGGCATACGTTCCATCCCACATACCTCCTTATATGAGTAAGCCGAGGTTGTTATTGAAAATTGATGATGAGACTAATGGGTTATGTTTACAATGGGTCCCGTGCATGCCCGAGACCACGGTTCATGGTGTTCTGTTGCTGATGTACGGAACCGGCCGCAAGACATACAGGAGGAGGGTCTTATTGTATACCCATTCAGGAATATAAAAGGAGGTAGAGAGCCAACGCTTCCCTCGGAACACCTGGAGGCCCTCAGGTAGAGCCGAAAGTTTTAGTTGCACAATATTACTAATACCACTATAAATATATTCACCACTTGAAGTCCATCAATTTTTTCCTTATCTGATGTAGGTTGGCCTTTTTATAGTTTATTATTATGTAATTATCATACTACTGGAATAGCAGGAGCAGGACAGGTTCAGGAGTTACAGGAGTAACAAGAGTATATAAGTACTAAAAATACAGGTTACTGTATATAATACAGGATAGCAGGACAGGTTTCCAAAAATATGATAATCACAAGTCAAGTGGCATTATAACAGGTGGGAGGTGATAAGTAATATCAAACAGATGATAGGTGATATCATAAAAAGTGACGGGTGTCAAATAATAGCAAGTTAGGTGATCAAGCAAGTGATAGCATGTCAAGTAATAAGCACAGTAAATATCACTATCATGTGTCACAATACAGAAAAATTATCGATACAGGAGATCAATACGAATACAAAAAAATAGTACTGATACAGGGAATTGGTACGAATATAGAAAAATAGTGCCGATACAGGGGATCGGTACAAATACAGAAAAATAATATAGTTTGAAAAATATAAGTATAGGTTCAAACTCTACACAACTATCAAGAAAAGAATAATAGTTGAATTATCAAGCAGACAAGTGAAAAATCAAGTAAGAGAACATCCAAGCAGAGTTATGCAAAGCTAGAGTGAAGCTAATACATGGCATTAGACGCCATCATATTCGGCGTGGTTACTGCTCACGGTACGGCTAAATGCAGACGACAGAGTGAGTGTTCATAATACCGCGTGTGGCAAAGCCACACTCACGATGTAACTACACTCAAACAAAGTTAGCGACAAAGTTCTAAGCGCTAGGTCCGCCTAGCAAGTGTAGCTAAAAGATCTGACGGTCTGAAAGCACTCCCTTTTTCGAGGAAGTGGGAGAAAGCCCAAAGGGCTGAAGGGCCAAAAGACCAAGTAAGTACTTGCAGAAGTGTTAGTAGCACACGAGCACACATATAAACATGGTTATAACTAGACTATTCGTAGAATGGTGAAGCCCAAGGCTGAGCAAGATAAAAATAAAGTCAGCAAGTAGACAAGGGAAAAATCAAGCGGAGCTAAGTAAGACTGGAATGAAGCTAGCGCACAGCGCTAGATGCTATCATGCTCGGAGTGGTTACTGCTCGTGGTGAAGCTACGCATTCGTGTGTTGGCAGGTAAACCACTCCGTGTTACTCGTGATGAAGCCGCGCCCACGACGTAACTACACTGGGATGGAGTCAGCAGTAAACCGCTAAGTGCTAGGCTCACCTACCAGGCAGGGCTGAAAGACCTGACGATCTAAGTGCCCAAAGGGCTGTAAGGAGATCTTAAGGTCTAGGTGCACTCCTGGTAGCTACCACAAAATTCAGAGGGTACAAGAAATAAAACCTATTGGGTAGCCAACCCGATAAGTGGGTAGAAGCCCGAAGATAGAGTAGGTATCTGTAGAGGTGTTAGTATCAAACACATGCATGTAAACACAGTAACAACTAAGTTATTAGTAAAGCAGTGAAACCCAGAGGATGAATGTATAGCCCAAAGGCTGAGTGTAAAGTTCGGAGACTAAATGACCATGAAGGGTTAACCACGCATGATAATAAAACAGAAATAGAACACATCACAGGTAGTGTACATATACATGTATAAAACTACACTACTACATGAAAAAACCTAGGGGGGTGAATAGGTGTTAATACTAATCTAGAAACTAAATGCGCTAAATGCGGAAGCTTGAAACAAATTTTGCAACACACTTAATACAACCAACAAGTGTAGCTGAATTCTCCGTGAAGGGCTCTGGACTAACTCCTCTTGATTCCCCTAGATATGGGTTGAGGTGCTATATGAAGCTCTTGTGGTTAAGTACAAGTGAGGCATACACACAAGCAAGCCAAGCATATAATAGATATGACAAAATAAAAGATGCAAGGTACAAATGCAAGCAATAAGATATAAATGATATGACAATAAGAATGATGCTATGCATAACACAAATAAAAGAGAGAGAGAGTTAAGAGACAATGGATCAAACGCAAACACAATGATGTGTTTCGAGGTTCGAGCCCCTAGCTCTACATCCCCACCTTCACCACCGTGAAGGATTTCAATCCACTATCTCCCACCGAGGGAACCTTCACCGAGGAGGATTTGTTACAACAATAGGAGTACCAAACTCCTCTCTCAAACACCACCTCACAACCGAGGGGTAGGCCCGTAGCCAAACAACAACAACCAACACCTCTACCGAAGAGGGTTTACAAACCAAACTCCACCTCTGACTAGAGGGAGCAAACCAACCAACTCAACCTCTACCAAAGAGGGAGCAAACCAATCACCCGATCAACCTTTACCAAAAAGGGATACAACTAAAGCAATGGTGTACAACTTGGAGGCTACAACAACCTCAAACAATCTCTTTTCCACAAAATAAAGATCCTAATAGATTAGGATAGAAGATATAGCTCAAGTGTGGAAAACTAGGAGTTTGAAAAACAAAGACTTAAAGAAATAATCTTGGGAAAACTCTTGAAGATAATGGAAATGAAGAACAAACAGAAATCTCCCAAAATACTATTTTCTTTGATTTTTCAAAAAACCTAAAACAAATAAGATTGAAAGTTTAAAGCCCAAAAATACTTTTGAAAACTTGTTTTTAACACTGGGGAAACAGGAATTTTTCTCTTGTAAAAACCTTAGCCAAAATCCCAAAGAAATGAGATTTATATAGGCCAAAAGAAAACTAGCCGTTAGGCTGATCTGGCAGCCTGACAGGCTGGCGGTCGACTGCCTGGTCGACCGCCAACGGTCATAAATATGACCGTTGGGCAATCCGGTCGACCGCCCGGCCGACCGCCCAGATACAGAGAGCAGACATCTCTGCTCCGGTCGACCGCTCAGTCGACCGCTCGGATACAGTGAGCAAGGCTCTCTGATCCGTCAGCCGACCGGCCGACCGGCCCACTGTGCCAGCAGACGTGCACAGGTCTGTGCACGTCGGTCGACCGCCCGGTCGACCGGCATGGCCTGTCAGCACAGTTCTGGGTCAGAAACTGGGTCAGAAAAAACAGTTAAACATATTTGTAAAAATTCTTTTAAGTCTTGTAAAAATACCCAAAAATAGTTTTACCATTTTGCATTGATATATAAACATGTGATAAAAAGTTTAGCTCAAATATCAAGCATATGAAACTATTTTTGTGTCTTATCATTTTTACCAAAAATCAAAACATGTATTTTATCAAACTTTGATTTTCAACACATGAATAGGAAAGTCAAAATAAGTTTATCTAAGAAGTTTAAGCATGTATGTATATTGAACACATCTAATATACATAAAAACAAAGTAAACTTGTTTTGATCAATCTATTCATGAAAACCAATATCGGTTAAACTAAGAACCGAAAAATCATAAAACGTGTGTGTTGTGTACTTGAGCATATCAACTATACTAAGCTTTACAAATGAATCTAAAACACACAAACCTAAACTAGGATACCTAAGTCTTCTTTATGATCTTCCATCTTCAAGAGACTCGATCCAAACCGTGATCCACGAGTGCAAAGGTATGATCTTGATGCTCGGGCACGGGAATCACCAAGTGAAGGCTTCCAAACTCCTCTTTTTGAAGCAATCACCAACTAATATCTTGTTACATGATCTGAAACTAAAATCACAAGATTATTAGTAAACATAACTACATGAGTTAATCATCATCAAAACTAGAAAGGAAGGCCTCCGGGCCAACACTACAGGCATTCGCCACACCGATACAAATACACATGTTCACAGTATACATGTACACACTCACACTGATACAAATACACTGGACCAGTACATTTACATGTGTCCACAAATACAAAGACATCAGTCCCAAATACATTATAAATACAAAACGCGCGTTGAAACGAGGTACCCAAATAAGGCGAGATTACTTGCCTAAAAATCATCAGAAAAAACCCGTGAAATTTGGAAGTCCCAAAACACGTGCACATGCGGTACCATATATTTTAAATTATATATATATTAATATTTTTTGAGAGAGAATGAGAGAGGAGAGAGAGGAGAGAGAAAGCAAGAGAGAGAACTTGGAGAGAGGGGGAAACAAGAGAGAGAAACAAAAGGGGGTATTTTTCATTGATTTTCAAAAGGGAAAAACTTACAAAATTGTAAAGAAAAAGTTACAAGTAATGAAAAAAGAAGAAAAAGATTACAAGTATCTATTCTGAAATTCTGGTAAAGTGTGCCAGTAGGAGTCTGATCAGCGCGCGACCACTTTGTCTCGTTGACGATGCGAGCGATCGATCTTTGAATGCTATTGCCTGGGAGTCTCTTCTCACCTGGTACTGGAGATTCCTTGAAAGGGAGGAAGATTTTAGGGTATTAACACCGTGATCTTAGAGAAATAATTCTCTAGAGTTTCTGGGAAACATGAAAAAGTTGACCTTGCTAGCTCTCTTGGTGCCTTCAGCTCTGATGCTTCATGCCCGGTGCCTGAGTTCATTCTCAGATAAGCTATTTATAAGCTCTTGGGGGTGTAACCGCCCCTAGAATTCAGCTATGACTGATAACAGTCAGCTAGCCTTGCCCAAAGGCTGTTTTGAGTTTCGTGCTATGCTATAACGCTTGCGCTAGGCTAAATGTGAGCTGCATGCGAGACTAGACAAACTCGCGTGAGCCTAAAAATGGCCTATTGACCTGGCCGTTTCCACTAAACATGGGCAAAGTGGGCAGGTGTAATCGCCCACTTATAATGGTATTAACCCCACTAACGTAGTGGGGTTAGCCCACTAAATACTAGGTCAAAGGTTTGACCTGGCCAACCCTCGCATAGAGGTGTAGCCTCGTGTGAGGCTGGATTTAGCTCCGCACGCGGGGTTAGATTTAGCTCTGCACGCGGGGCTGGAAGCTCTTAATCAGAGCTAAAGCCTCAGCGAAAGCTAAAAATTAGCCCTCTGTGCGGCTATGAAGAGCTTCAGGCGAAGCTGGTACTTACCTTTCTTCTGAGCTTTGAAAGGCTTCAAGGCGTAGCTGGATAATTAGCCTCTGGAGTGAGGCTAACACCTTGGGTTTGCACGAGGCTTAGTATTTAGCTGACTTAACTTCAAAAAGCAGTATTTGGTCTGTTGTTTGCTTCACTAGATCAGCAGGGCCTTAGTTTCTGCTTTGTTCCTTTGGCTGTGTTGAGTTGGTCATCAGCTTATCCGTGACTTGTCTTTTGTAGATGTTGACAAGTTGGACATCATTCTGGCCAGTTAAAAAGTTGCATGGGAGTTTGTCTTTTTTACTGTGTCAACAAAACCCCCTTCAAAGTTTTCGTAAATTTGTAATAGGTTGGTTCAGATTTTCAAATACTTTGAATTGCTTCGATTCATAATCATAGATAGGTGGGTGTGAGCTTTGCTTTGATGGTTAAACTCAGCTTCGCTTTTAGGGCTGAATTCTAACTTGTCTATGAGCTGAAATAGGCTTGCCTCTGAGTAGCCACGCATCTGACAAGAGGCTCGCCTTAGGGCTAGAATAGACTCGCCTCTAAGCTGCAATAGGTTTGCCTTTTGGTAGCCTCGCATCTGACAAGAGGCTCGCCTTAGGGCTGGAATAGACTCGCCTCTAAGCTGCAATAGGTTCGCCTTTGGGTAGCCTCGCATCTGACAAGAGGCTCACTTTAAAGCTGGAATATGCTCGCTTCTGAGTTGCAATAGATTCACCTCTGGGTAGCCTCACATCTGACAAGAGGCTCACTTTAAGGCTGGAATAAGCTCACCTCTGGGAGGAGCCTCGCCTCTGAGCCTCGTCTTCGGGCTTCTTTTAGCCACCTCGCTTCAAAGCGAAGTTGGCTTGTCAGCGCTAGCCTCGCATGCGCTATGATGGAATAGCGTTCCATTTTCCAAGGCTAATCACTCGAGTGCTTTAGCCTTGCCGCGCTGTGATTTGAAGTGCCACAGCTGTTCAGTAGGTTCTATAAATAGGCCCACATTCTATATTTTCAGAGAATATTCTTCTTCATTCCAGCGTGTTTGCAACAGGATTTTGCTTCCCTCTTGTTTGCTTTCAAACCCTCCCAAGATCACCATCTTCTTCTCGATCATTCCGATGGCGTCTCCTCATCGCTCGGGCAATGAGGCTGAGGCCCCTGAGGAAACTTTCATTCCAGTCGTTACTCGACCTATCGCCGGTGAGCACTGTTGCTTCCGCGATCTCACCAGTTTTGGGGATCTTTGGGGAGTTATCTCCCTCAATTTTAGCTTTAACAGCTAAATTTAGGGATTGGAGTCCCTGGATCCTTTATTCTTCGGCGGATTTTAGGGGAAACATTTTAGCTTCTTGAAGAAGCTCGTACTTGCCTGTTTTAGATAGGGCAATACCTTTAGGAGAGGCTTATCTCGCCGCAGGTGAGGTTAAGCCTTGTCCTTTTTAAGGCAAGTCTAGCCTTGCCATTTAGGCGAGGTTAGGATATGGCCTTTTCAAGACTAATCTAGCCTTGCCATATAGGCGAGGCTAAGACTTGGCCTTTTTAAGGCTAGTCCAGCCATGCCGTTTAGGCAAGCCTAAGACTTAGCCTTTTTAGGCCAGTCTAGCTATGCCATATAAGCGAGGCTAGGACTTGGCCTTTTTAAGGCTAGTCCAGCCTTGTCGTTTAGGCGAAGATAGGACTTGGCCTTTTTGAGACTAATCTAGCCTTGCCGTTTAGGCGAGGTTATGACTTAGCCTTTTCTAGGCCAGTCTAGCCTTGCCATTTAGTCGTGGCTAAGACCTAGCCTTTCTCCCTATCTTAATACAACCAAGATTCAATTTATTAACAAATTCTCCCTTTTGTCTCTTTGCAGTTCATTATGGTCAAGCCTATCGAACAGCTTATTTGGGACGGTCAGAGGAATGGATGGAAATGTGCGTTTCCAGTTCCAGGGTCAGGCTTCTCTTTCAGTGAAAGAAGCTCACCGGAAAGGGATGTGTTAATCCTTAAGGCTGACGAGCGCATTACACACAGTATATTGATCATTGCTCCAATCAAAGACCAAAATCGGGTAGCGTACTAAAATCCAGAGTTCATGTTTGGGGATGCAGCACCCGACACTGATCAACAGCTATTAGCCGGGGAGGGCTAATGGATTTTCAACATGGAAGGCAAGAAGCACTACCTTCCATCAAGCAGGCGACACTTTCCACTCTCGTACTTCCAATCGGTCACTGTGCCACGGAAGATGAAATGGGCGGTGACTCGATCTACCAACTCCATCCACATTGGGGTTTTGACGCTGAGTGGTTATAACCTGATCGAGAAAAACTGTGCACAAAAAGTGTATGTTTTGAATTCACGAGTTAAAAGTATGTGCTTTGGATTCCTCGATACTTTCGTTATAGCATAGAGGCTAAACAGGTTGAATCCACAATGATGGAAAGCGATAGAAGCTTTATCGGTCGATTCACGTGTGTGTTAAGTGTTCTTCAATATTTTAAAGAATCAAAAGAAAAGAAAACTGTAACGCCCCGATTTCACGGATACGGGGACGTCACTACGACGTATATACGTAGGTCAGAAGAAGCCCCCACGTATATACGCTAAGCATAAAAGTACAATAAGTAATCAGAGTACGACACAAAGCGTGGTATTCTTCCATATGCCAACACAAAAGTACATGTACAAAGTCATCACAGTATGATAAACATATACACATTACATGTGTCTTTTATCATAACAAGTCCAAAAGTAAAATATACAGGATAAATACAAGATGCTCACGAGTAGGGTGAAGATCCCGTGAGTCAAAAGAGGAGACTAGCACGGAAGAAGCTGGGACAAATCAGCCTGTTCTCAAGGAAAACTCGATCTACAGTGGACAGCTCCACTTCGATCCAGCTTCTAACCTGAACATACAAATCCAAGGGAGTCAGGACCTCCCAACAATGAACAGGCTACATGCCAAGTGGCAAAGAGATAAGAATAGGGGGTTAGAACACAAGTGTGATATACACGGACAGGTATAGCATAATCATAAATCAGGAAGTCCCAAGTAAAGCTGAATATAAGCAAGACTGATTGTATACGCTTAAGTCACGGTCACATGAGACTAGTACATCGAAGGAATAATCCAAACAAGGAAACCCTCATATATATACCCTTGTCTCATGCCACATAAATCCAAGCGTATAGAATCAGAGTTGCAAATCGTATCATAGTCAAAACAGGAATGCATAACAATAATGATCAGGGGTCCATAACACGAGTAAAGGATACACATAACGGAAACTATAATAGGAAACACAACAGAAATCAATAGGCGATGTCTATTATTATTATTACTCGTCTGACCCATATATCTCGGTATGT
Source organism: Agave tequilana (assembly GCA_038442645.1). Taxonomy (NCBI): domain Eukaryota; kingdom Viridiplantae; phylum Streptophyta; class Magnoliopsida; order Asparagales; family Asparagaceae; genus Agave; species Agave tequilana. The sequence goes on from JAVJIF010007840.1 coordinate 91,146, forward strand.
GTCCAGGTGTGCACCCCAACACACATACATCCATATATAAGTTATCCGAGGGTTGTTAACGGAAGCAGATGGAGAACTGATAGAGCTTCTTATAATGGTACTCATGCACCGGGGACCAGTCTTCTGGCCCAACGGTTCCCACCACCTGGGACCGGCTTTGTTCACATGCACCGGGGACCAGTTTAGTGGTCCAACGGTTCCCACCACCTGGGACCGGCTTTGGAGGCTCGAAGTCCCCCTAATAGTAATCATAACAGTAATCATAACAGTACCGCCAATATATGTCATTCCCATACTATAAGCAAGATATCATTCCGGCATCCATCACTTCCTCCCATACCCATACAAGTTGTCCTTTTTAAGATTTATTAGCTAATTATCACTTTATGGGAAATAATAGAAAATGAACATGATCAGGAATTTAGGAGTACACCAGTACTATATAGTCAGGTCACTGCATGTAAAGTAGGAAAACAGGTCACTGATCATGAAACTGAATAACAAGTCAATATTCCCGTAAAAGAGATAATCACAAGTCAAATATATCATGCTGGATGTAAAGTGATAGCATGACAAGTGGTGATGTATATCAGGTAACACGTATACAAAGAGATTGATAATTATTCAAGGTGAGTCATGGTCTAGCCAGAGGGTATAGCAAGTCAGGTGATATACATGTGTTAAAAGGAAACATAAAACTGACAAGTCTAAAGAATTGACAAGCGGTTGATAATGTTAATGAACAAGTCATGAAATACCAGTTATGAAGTATTTAGCAAGGATAATACATCACCCATGTATCAAGGTTAGGATCTAATTTCAGAAAGAATAAGAATCAACAATTTTGGCCCAAAACCAGACTATCGGTCGACTGGGTTAAATGGCCGGTCGACCGATACGGGACAGTCACCAACTAACGGTCGACGTCCGGTCGACCGATACAAGGCCGTGACCTCCAGGTTTGGTCGGTCGACTTCCGGTCGACTGCCGGTCGACCGGAGACACAACTAACGGTCGCCTGTCGGTCGACTGCCGGTCGACCGATACAGGGCCGTGAGCTCCAGGGTTTCTTAGCGGTCGACTGGTTGGTGAACCGGTCGACCGCCTACTCAAAACTGTGCACGTTCGTGCACATCGGTCGACTGCCGGTCGACTACCGGTCGACCGGACTTCTGAAATATGCTGCTGTTAGGTCTAAAAATCAGATTTTTGGTGTGGTTGATTTTGATGTCTAAAAATATGATTTTGATGACATAAAGGGACATGATTTGGCAACACAAGTATACAAGGAATTTTACGAGTCTTGGTGAGTAAAAATACTCACCTCGAATGGTTATTTGGGGCTTTACGAGTCCGGAAAGATCGTGGTCGTTAACTTGGTCCACGACGATATCTCCGATGAAGAAGTAGACGATCCCCATCCAAAGTGGTTACTTGGTTGAGATGGAGATGATGAAGTTGAGTTGATGAGGGAATTTGTGAAGGCTAATATCTTTGTGGAAGTGAAGAAAAAGGAAATAGAAATGTATAGGAAAGTTTATATAGGATTTGATTTTGTTAAGGAGATGTAATATTAGAGAAGAAAGGGGGTTTTTGTGTAAAATAGGGGAGGTGAGGTGTCTCCCCTAGCCAATCAAATCTTGCCATGGAGATGATGAGGTGGAGAAAATATGTGGTGGAGGATTAATGGAAGGGTGTGGAAGTTTAGATATTTTGGGTTTGGCTTGTGGAGGAAGTTAAAGGAAATAAGGAAAAGGAAAAAGGAAAAGAAATGAGAAAAGAGAAGATATTTTCTCTAACTCGGAAAATAAAAATATTAAAACCACGGATTCCCGGGTTGAAGTCATGGATGCGGAAATCTTTCGGGAAAATACCGGATACGTCCCGAAATCAAGTATCTCGGAACGACCCGAAATAAATATCAAAAATCAAGAATATTATATTAAGAAACATAGTGAAATCCGTTTTAAGAAATACTTTATAGTTTTAAAACTAAAAACCCCGGAATCAGTAAAATACCGACTCCGTTGGAATTTTCATAAATTCATAAAATCCTCAGAAAAAGAATGTAGGTAGAAAATATGATTCTAAGGAATAATGCCTAAAGGGCCATCTTGAAATTCCTAACTGTTTGTGAAATAAAAATACTGGAATCAGTCTTCTACCGACTCCGGTGGAATATCCATAAATTCGTAAAATCTTCAGAAAAAGTATTTAAGTAATAAACATAATTCTAAGAAGAAATGTCTAAAGAATCTTCTAGAAATTCTAAACAGTTTGTAAGATAAAAATTCGGGAATCGATCAGCGGCACTGGTCGACACCGGTTTTGAAGAATTTCCTTTTAATTCCGGAAAATTCCAGAAAATCATAGAAAATATAATACGTTGGAAAATGATATTTAAAATTAAAATCGGTCAGATATAAGAAGTAAATCAAAAAATACGATCGAAAAACTGAATACGCAAATAAGTACGTATTCCGGGAACGGGGTATTACAATCCACCCACCTTACAAAAATTGCGTCCTCGCAATTTCATTAAGGGGTAAATTGAACATACAGGGGACAAGGGTGAAATCAAAGTTCTCAAACATTCCAAAACAGGGTTAAAGTGAGCATATGAAAGTGAACATATGAAGGACTAAAATAGACAAGGAGAGGATGATAAGAAAATATTAAGAAAGATAACTAACGTAAATACAAGATCTGGGGTAGTGGTTACCATGATATCCTCAAGGTTCCTGATCTGGATACTGGTCTCCACATTCAGCTGCATCATCTGATGCCTCTGCTGCCATGATGTAACCTTGGCCTCTACCCCGGTCTGCTCTAGGTCTTGCTCCCCTACCATACTGTTGGGGTGGAAATGGAGCTCTCCGATCAACGGGTTCTGGATGCCTCCTAAGTGGCGGGACTGGAAGTGCTGGGACTGGATGTGAAGGGGCTGGAAGAGCTGGTCTAACAGGTACTGGAAGTGCTGGTCGGACTGGTGCCACATGTCCAAACTTCCTGTGTGGGCAATCCCTTAGCATATGTCTCCCTGATCCACACACTAAACATAATCCCTTGGCCTCTCGACAATCTCTCTTATAATGTCCGGGTCTGTGGCAGTAATTGCATACCATCTGAGAAAGAGGAGATTGGAATGGTCTCTGAATCATCGGGCCTTGGGTTACCCTAACTCCATCATCCTCATCCATTAACTGAAAAGGCCTCTTCTTGGCCTGGTTCCTCATCAAGTTCTCTTTCTTCTTCTCTAGTCCACGCTCCACTTCTCGAGCTATGGTGAGAACTGCTGAATATGTCTTCAGCTGCTGGGGCATTAGAAAGACTTGTATATCCATCTGCAATCCCTGCTGGAATCTGCTTGCCCGCTTCTCCTCATCCGTCACCATATACGGAGCGAAGCGGCTAAGCCTCAGAAATTCCGCGGCATACTCATCCACGGACTTGTTCCCTTGCTGAAGTCTGATGAACTGCTCTTCCATGTCCTTCTGAGCAGTGGCAGGGAAGAACCTGCTATAGAAGCTCTTGGAGAATGTGTCCCAAGTGACAGGCTTCTCCAATCTGGCTTCTTCAGCTAGCCACCAAGTTCTAGCTACATCTTTCAACTGAATCTTGGCGACCTCAACTTGGTTTTCCTCTGGTACTCGGGCTGCTTTCAACAGGTCTGATGTGTCAGTCAGCCATTGTTCAGCATCCAGGGGTTTCTCTTCACCCGTGAATATGGCTGGCTGCAGCCGTCTAAAATCTGAGATATTCCCCGGCCTCTGTCCTTTAGGAACTGCTAACTCTTGCCGGAGGAGCTCCGTCTGTTGCTGCTGGTTCTCCATCATCATCTGGATAACCCTCAGTATATCCACATTCTCTCCTGTGGGTCCATTCGAAACTTGCCCAGAGTGATTACGGCCCGACCTTCTCTCCATACCGAATTGGGAAAAGATAACTGGAATTGGAAACAAATGGAAGGAGTTTAGGACACGAAAGAATTAATCAAGGAAGGAATTCAGGAAAGACTAGATAACTTTGTACATTGTAGTTGGCAATTGCAAATTACAATAATTTGCTACTTGATTATACTTTAGGTGTGAGAGCCTAAGCTCTGATACCAACCTGTAACGCCCCGATTTCACGGATACGGGGACGTCACTGCGACGTATATACGTAGGTCAGAAGAAGCCCCCACGTATATACGCTAAGCATAAAAGTACAATAAGTAATCAGAGTACGACACAAAGCGTGGTATTCTTCCATATGCCAACACAAAAGTACATGTACAAAGTCATCACAGTATGATAAACATATACACATTACATGTGTCTTTTATCATAACAAGTCCAAAAGTAAAATATACAGGATAAATACAAGATGCTCACGAGTAGGGTGAAGATCCCGTGAGTCAAAAGAGGAGACTAGCACGGAAGAAGCTGGGACAAATCAGCCTGTTCTCAAGGAAAACTCGATCTACAGTGGACAGCTCCACTTCGATCCAGCTTCTAACCTGAACATACAAATCCAAGGGAGTCAGGACCTCCCAACAATGAACAGGCTACATGCCAAGTGGCAAAGAGATAAGAATAGGGGGTTAGAACACAAGTGTGATATACACGGACAGGTATAGCATAATCATAAATCAGGAAGTCCCAAGTAAAGCTGAATATAAGCAAGACTGATTGTATACGCTTAAGTCACGGTCACATGAGACTAGTACATCGAAGGAATAATCCAAACAAGGAAACCCTCATATATATACCCTTGTCTCATGCCACATAAATCCAAGCGTATAGAATCAGAGTTGCAAATCGTATCATAGTCAAAACAGGAATGCATAACAATAATGATCAGGGGTCCATAACACGAGTAAAGGATACACATAACGGAAACTATAATAGGAAACACAACAGAAATCAATAGGCGATGTCTATTATTATTATTACTCGTCTGACCCATATATCTCGGTATGTGTCCAGGTGTGCACCCCAACACACATACATCCATATATAAGTTATCCGAGGGTTGTTAACGGAAGCAGATGGAGAACTGATAGAGCTTCTTATAATGGTACTCATGCACCGGGGACCAGTCTTCTGGCCCAACGGTTCCCACCACCTGGGACCGGCTTTGTTCACATGCACCGGGGACCAGTTTAGTGGTCCAACGGTTCCCACCACCTGGGACCGGCTTTGGAGGCTCGAAGTCCCCCTAATAGTAATCATAACAGTAATCATAACAGTACCGCCAATATATGTCATTCCCATACTATAAGCAAGATATCATTCCGGCATCCATCACTTCCTCCCATACCCATACAAGTTGTCCTTTTTAAGATTTATTAGCTAATTATCACTTTATGGGAAATAATAGAAAATGAACATGATCAGGAATTTAGGAGTACACCAGTACTATATAGTCAGGTCACTGCATGTAAAGTAGGAAAACAGGTCACTGATCATGAAACTGAATAACAAGTCAATATTCCCGTAAAAGAGATAATCACAAGTCAAATATATCATGCTGGATGTAAAGTGATAGCATGACAAGTGGTGATGTATATCAGGTAACACGTATACAAAGAGATTGATAATTATTCAAGGTGAGTCATGGTCTAGCCAGAGGGTATAGCAAGTCAGGTGATATACATGTGTTAAAAGGAAACATAAAACTGACAAGTCTAAAGAATTGACAAGCGGTTGATAATGTTAATGAACAAGTCATGAAATACCAGTTATGAAGTATTTAGCAAGGATAATACATCACCCATGTATCAAGGTTAGGATCTAATTTCAGAAAGAATAAGAATCAACAATTTTGGCCCAAAACCAGACTATCGGTCGACTGGGTTAAATGGCCGGTCGACCGATACGGGACAGTCACCAACTAACGGTCGACGTCCGGTCGACCGATACAAGGCCGTGACCTCCAGGTTTGGTCGGTCGACTTCCGGTCGACTGCCGGTCGACCGGAGACACAACTAACGGTCGCCTGTCGGTCGACTGCCGGTCGACCGATACAGGGCCGTGAGCTCCAGGGTTTCTTAGCGGTCGACTGGTTGGTGAACCGGTCGACCGCCTACTCAAAACTGTGCACGTTCGTGCACATCGGTCGACTGCCGGTCGACTACCGGTCGACCGGACTTCTGAAATATGCTGCTGTTAGGTCTAAAAATCAGATTTTTGGTGTGGTTGATTTTGATGTCTAAAAATATGATTTTGATGACATAAAGGGACATGATTTGGCAACACAAGTATACAAGGAATTTTACGAGTCTTGGTGAGTAAAAATACTCACCTCGAATGGTTATTTGGGGCTTTACGAGTCCGGAAAGATCGTGGTCGTTAACTTGGTCCACGACGATATCTCCGATGAAGAAGTAGACGATCCCCAATCCAAAGTGGTTACTTGGTTGAGATGGAGATGATGAAGTTGAGTTGATGAGGGAATTTGTGAAGGCTAATATCTTTGTGGAAGTGAAGAAAAAGGAAATAGAAATGTATAGGAAAGTTTATATAGGATTTGATTTTGTTAAGGAGATGTAATATTGGAGAAGAAAGGGGGTTTTTGTGTAAAATAGGGGAGGTGAGGTGTCTCCCCTAGCCAATCAAATCTTGCCATGGAGATGATGAGGTGGAGAAAATATGTGGTGGAGGATTAATGGAAGGGTGTGGAAGTTTAGATATTTTGGGTTTGGCTTGTGGAGGAAGTTAAAGGAAATAAGGAAAAGGAAAAAGGAAAAGAAATGAGAAAAGAGAAGATATTTTCTCTAACTCGGAAAATAAAAATATTAAAACCACGGATTCCCGGGTTGAAGTCATGGATGCGGAAATCTTTCGGGAAAATACCGGATACGTCCCGAAATCAAGTATCTCGGAACGACCCGAAATAAATATCAAAAATCAAGAATATTATATTAAGAAACATAGTGAAATCCGTTTTAAGAAATACTTTATAGTTTTAAAACTAAAAACCCCGGAATCAGTAAAATACCGACTCCGTTGGAATTTTCATAAATTCATAAAATCCTCAGAAAAAGAATGTAGGTAGAAAATATGATTCTAAGGAATAATGCCTAAAGGGCCATCTTGAAATTCCTAACTGTTTGTGAAATAAAAATACTGGAATCAGTCTTCTACCGACTCCGGTGGAATATCCATAAATTCGTAAAATCTTCAGAAAAAGTATTTAAGTAATAAACATAATTCTAAGAAGAAATGTCTAAAGAATCTTCTAGAAATTCTAAACAGTTTGTAAGATAAAAATTCGGGAATCGATCAGCGGCACTGGTCGACACCGGTTTTGAAGAATTTCCTTTTAATTCCGGAAAATTCCAGAAAATCATAGAAAATATAATACGTTGGAAAATGATATTTAAAATTAAAATCGGTCAGATATAAGAAGTAAATCAAAAAATACGATCGAAAAACTGAATACGCAAATAAGTACGTATTCCGGGAACGGGGTATTACAATCCACCCACCTTACAAAAATTGCGTCCTCGCAATTTCATTAAGGGGTAAATTGAACATACAGGGGACAAGGGTGAAATCAAAGTTCTCAAACATTCCAAAACAGGGTTAAAGTGAGCATATGAAAGTGAACATATGAAGGACTAAAATAGACAAGGAGAGGATGATAAGGAAATATTAAGAAAGATAACTAACGTAAATACAAGATCTGGGGTAGTGGTTACCATGATATCCTCAAGGTTCCTGATCTGGATACTGGTCTCCACATTCAGCTGCATCATCTGATGCCTCTGCTGCCATGATGTAACCTTGGCCTCTACCCCGGTCTGCTCTAGGTCTTGCTCCCCTACCATACTATTGGGGTGGAAATGGAGCTCTCCGATCAACGGGTTCTGGATGCCTCCTAAGTGGCGGGACTGGAAGCGCTGGGACTAGATGTGAAGGGGCTGGAAGAGCTGGTCTAACAGGTACTGGAAGTGCTGGTCGGACTGGTGCCACATGTCCAAACTTCCTGTGTGGGCAATCCCTTAGCATATGTCTCCCTGATCCACACACTAAACATAATCCCTTGGCCTCTCGACAATCTCTCTTATAATGTCCGGGTCTGCGGCAGTAATTGCATACCATCTGAGAAAGAGGAGATTGGAATGGTCTCTAAATCATCGGGCCTTGGGTTACCCTAACTCCATCATCCTCATCCATTAACTGAAAAGGCCTCTTCTTGGCCTGGTTCCTCATCAAGTTCTCTTTCTTCTTCTCTAGTCCACGCTCCACTTCTCGAGCTATGGTGAGAACTGCTGAATATGTCTTCAGCTGCTGGGGCATTAGAAAGACTTGTATATCCATCTGCAATCCCTGCTGGAATCTGCTTGCCCGCTTCTCCTCATCCGTCACCATATACGGAGCGAAGCGGCTAAGCCTCAGAAATTCCGCGGCATACTCATCCACGGACTTGTTCCCTTGCTGAAGTCTGATGAACTGCTCTTCCATGTCCTTCTGAGCAGTGGCAGGGAAGAACCTGCTATAGAAGCTCTTGGAGAATGTGTCCCAAGTGACAGGCTTCTCCAATCTGGCTTCTTCAGCTAGCCACCAAGTTCTAGCTACATCTTTCAACTGAATCTTGGCGACCTCAACTTGGTTTTCCTCTGGTACTCGGGCTGCTTTCAACAGGTCTGATGTGTCCGTCAGCCATTGTTCAGCATCCAGGGGTTTCTCTTCACCCGTGAATATGGCTGGCTGCAGCCGTCTAAAATCTGAGATATTCCCCGGCCTCTGTCCTTTAGGAACTGCTAACTCTTGCCGGAGGAGCTCCGTCTGTTGCTGCTGGTTCTCCATCATCATCTGGATAACCCTCAGTATATCCACATTCTCTCCTGTGGGTCCATTCGAAACTTGCCCAGAGTGATTACGGCCCGACCTTCTCTCCATACCGAATTGGGAAAAGATAACTGGAATTGGAAACAAATGGAAGGAGTTTAGGACACGAAAGAATTAATCAAGGAAGGAATTCAGGAAAGACTAGATAACTTTGTACATTGTAGTTGGCAATTGCAAATTACAATAATTTGCTACTTGATTATACTTTAGGTGTGAGAGCCTAAGCTCTGATACCAACCTGTAACGCCCCGATTTCACGGATACGGGGACGTCACTGCGACGTATATACGTAGGTCAGAAGAAGCCCCCACGTATATACGCTAAGCATAAAAGTACAATAAGTAATCAGAGTACGACACAAAGCGTGGTATTCTTCCATATGCCAACACAAAAGTACATGTACAAAGTCATCACAGTATGATAAACATATACACATTACATGTGTCTTTTATCATAACAAGTCCAAAAGTAAAATATACAGGATAAATACAAGATGCTCACGAGTAGGGTGAAGATCCCGTGAGTCAAAAGAGGAGACTAGCACGGAAGAAGCTGGGACAAATCAGCCTGTTCTCAAGGAAAACTCGATCTACAGTGGACAGCTCCACTTCGATCCAGCTTCTAACCTGAACATACAAATCCAAGGGAGTCAGGACCTCCCAACAATGAACAGGCTACATGCCAAGTGGCAAAGAGATAAGAATAGGGGGTTAGAACACAAGTGTGATATACACGGACAGGTATAGCATAATCATAAATCAGGAAGTCCCAAGTAAAGCTGAATATTAGCAAGACTGATTGTATACGCTTAAGTCACGGTCACATGAGACTAGTACATCGAAGGAATAATCCAAACAAGGAAACCCTCATATATATACCCTTGTCTCATGCCACATAAATCCAAGCGTATAGAATCAGAGTTGCAAATCGTATCATAGTCAAAACAGGAATGCATAACAATAATGATCAGGGGTCCATAACACGAGTAAAGGATACACATAACGGAAACTATAATAGGAAACACAACAGAAATCAATAGGCGATGTCTATTATTATTATTACTCGTCTGACCCATATATCTCGGTATGTGTCCAGGTGTGCACCCCAACACACATACATCCATATATAAGTTATCCGAGGGTTGTTAACGGAAGCAGATGGAGAACTGATAGAGCTTCTTATAATGGTACTCATGCACCGGGGACCAGTCTTCTGGCCCAACGGTTCCCACCACCTGGGACCGGCTTTGTTCACATGCACCGGGGACCAGTTTAGTGGTCCAACGGTTCCCACCACCTGGGACCGGCTTTGGAGGCTCGAAGTCCCCCTAATAGTAATCATAACAGTAATCATAACAGTACCGCCAATATATGTCATTCCCATACTATAAGCAAGATATCATTCCGGCATCCATCACTTCCTCCCATACCCATACAAGTTGTCCTTTTTAAGATTTATTAGCTAATTATCACTTTATGGGAAATAATAGAAAATGAACATGATCAGGAATTTAGGAGTACACCAGTACTATATAGTCAGGTCACTGCATGTAAAGTAGGAAAACAGGTCACTGATCATGAAACTGAATAACAAGTCAATATTCCCGTAAAAGAGATAATCACAAGTCAAATATATCATGCTGGATGTAAAGTGATAGCATGACAAGTGGTGATGTATATCAGGTAACACGTATACAAAGAGATTGATAATTATTCAAGGTGAGTCATGGTCTAGCCAGAGGGTATAGCAAGTCAGGTGATATACATGTGTTAAAAGGAAACATAAAACTGACAAGTCTAAAGAATTAACAAGCGGTTGATAATGTTAATGAACAAGTCATGAAATACCAGTTATGAAGTATTTAGCAAGGATAATACATCACCCATGTATCAAGGTTAGGATCTAATTTCAGAAAGAATAAGAATCAACAATTTTGGCCCAAAACCAGACTATCGGTCGACTGGGTTAAATGGCCGGTCGACCGATACGGGACAGTCACCAACTAACGGTCGACGTCCGGTCGACCGATACAAGGCCGTGACCTCCAGGTTTGGTCGGTCGACTTCCGGTCGACTGCCGGTCGACCGGAGACACAACTAACGGTCGCCTGTCGGTCGACTGCCGGTCGACCGATACAGGGCCGTGAGCTCCAGGGTTTCTTAGCGGTCGACTGGTTGGTGAACCGGTCGACCGCCTACTCAAAACTGTGCACGTTCGTGCACATCGGTCGACTGCCGGTCGACTACCGGTCGACCGGACTTCTGAAATATGCTGCTGTTAGGTCTAAAAATCAGATTTTTGGTGTGGTTGATTTTGATGTCTAAAAATATGATTTTGATGACATAAAGGGACATGATTTGGCAACACAAGTATACAAGGAATTTTACGAGTCTTGGTGAGTAAAAATACTCACCTCGAATGGTTTATTTGGGGCTTTACGAGTCCGGAAAGATCGTGGTCGTTAACTTGGTCCACGACGATATCTCCGATGAAGAAGTAGACGATCCCCAATCCAAAGTGGTTACTTGGTTGAGATGGAGATGATGAAGTTGAGTTGATGAGGGAATTTGTGAAGGCTAATATCTTTGTGGAAGTGAAGAAAAAGGAAATAGAAATGTATAGGAAAGTTTATATAGGATTTGATTTTGTTAAGGAGATGTAATATTGGAGAAGAAAGGGGTTTTTTGTGTAAAATAGGGGAGGTGAGGTGTCTCCCCTAGCCAATCAAATCTTGCCATGGAGATGATGAGGTGGAGAAAATATGTGGTGGAGGATTAATGGAAGGGTGTGGAAGTTTAGATATTTTGGGTTTGGCTTGTGGAGGAAGTTAAAGGAAATAAGGAAAAGGAAAAAGGAAAAGAAATGAGAAAAGAGAAGATATTTTCTCTAACTCGGAAAATAAAAATATTAAAACCACGGATTCCCGGGTTGAAGTCATGGATGCGGAAATCTTTCGGGAAAATACCGGATACGTCCCGAAATCAAGTATCTCGGAACGACCCGAAATAAATATCAAAAATCAAGAATATTATATTAAGAAACATAGTGAAATCCGTTTTAAGAAATACTTTATAGTTTTAAAACTAAAAACCCCGGAATCAGTAAATACCGACTCCGTTGGAATTTTCATAAATTCATAAAATCCTCAGAAAAAGAATGTAGGTAGAAAATATGATTCTAAGGAATAATGCCTAAAGGGCCATCTTGAAATTCCTAACTGTTTGTGAAATAAAAATACTGGAATCAGTCTTCTACCGACTCCGGTGGAATATCCATAAATTCGTAAAATCTTCAGAAAAAGTATTTAAGTAATAAACATAATTCTAAGAAGAAATGTCTAAAGAATCTTCTAGAAATTCTAAACAGTTTGTAAGATAAAAATTCGGGAATCGATCAGCGGCACTGGTCGACACCGGTTTTGAAGAATTTCCTTTTAATTCCGGAAAATTCCAGAAAATCATAGAAAATATAATACGTTGGAAAATGATATTTAAATTAAAATCGGTCAGATATAAGAAGTAAATCAAAAAATACGATCGAAAAACTGAATACGCAAATAAGTACGTATTCCGGGAACGGGGTATTACAAAAACAATGAATGAGAAAAATACAGTGAAAACAAAGAAGTTGGAAAGATAGAAGAATTGTTGTAAATTTCATGTTTTTGAAACAAGGTAAAAAGAAAGATAAAAAGAATTACAAGAAAACTCATAATTACTAACTATTAATGGCTCCACTAACACACTAACCTCTAAGTGATAGTTGTCTCACATGTATCATTGGCCATCACTAGCCCGTAATTTCAAGAGCTTTACAAAGCATGACCGATAAGATCACTTTCACATCCAAACTCAACAACAAGATCAAGCTACAGTTAAACCATCAAAACTAACTAGAGAAGCATGGAATAAAGTAATGGTAACTTGTTAGAGAGTTAGATGTTAGAGTGTTAGAATCTATCATCATAAGCCATCAATGGCTCTTGCAAGAGTAAGACCAAGTAGAGGCTATTAGATTCATGTGAGTTATCAAGTAAGAAGTTAAAAAGTTAGTGGTTAGTAGTTAGTTGCCATGAGAGAAAATTAGCTAAACATGTAAAGAGTTAGAAAAATATCAATAGAGAAAAGGAGAGAACCATTCATAGAATGTCACCTTCCATTATAAGAACCCTAACCTTCATCCTATGCATCACTCTCTTCCCTATTACATGATCCACAAAAATAAAAAATACAAAAGAAGAAGAACAACTAAAACTACCCTAAAGAGAAGAAACCATACTACAAAACTCTTCTCTCTGAAAATTTGCTCAACACTTGGTATTTATAGGCAAAAGTGGGCACCAGGGAATCTGTACGGAGTTGTGCATTGAAGATCGATGTACGACTCCATAGCATTGCCGCGGCCATGCTGCGGTTGTTCTAGCAGCGCCAGGGCATAGGTCAAGTGCCAGAAGAATGGGCTATGTATAGCCTACTGGTTTGTAGTTTTCTACTCCCAGGATTAGCAGATTGGGCTTCAAACCTCTTGGGCTTCTTTTAGGATCTAAAATTCTCAAATAAATTAGAGTTTTGGGTTTCTTCCCACCTCATGCCATGGACCTAGAAACACACAAGAAAGCGATTATTTAGCAGAATTTTATAAAGAATAAGTATGAAAATGTAGTATAAAATATGCAAATATAGAGACCAATCACACCCCTCACTTATCTTTTACTAGTCCCGAGCAAAATAAAAAAAATAATAAAATTATTATACCACTTTCGCAGGTGACGCGATTGCGTTGAGCATGTGCAATAAATCGTTAAACTTCTAGATTTTTTCTATAGAAGGAATTTTGTCTCATGTGGATTTTCAGCAGATTACACCCACAAAATCTATAAAGAAAGAAATCAAATGTTAGTATTTTGAAAACACATTTGAAATAGAGAAAAGTGTTGAAATATTTCTGCAAAAATTTAAGTAATCTAAGGTCATAAGTTAACCAGAAATTATTCTTCCTTAAACTAAGTTTAAATGCAAAATCTTGTTATAAATTAATGTAAGAATTTAAAATTGAATCGATTCTTTGATCTTTCATAAAAACTCTTTAGAAAATATACACTTTGTGAACTGTGAAGATTTTTGGGATATTGACTCTAACTTTCATGCCATTTATTTATATTAATTTTTTTCTTTTTTCTTCCCTTAGTTTTCGTAGGCTTTCTAGCTTATCCGGGTAGTAAGCCTTTAGCCGGTTACTCCTAAACCAAATGGTTTTAGGGAACCAGATGATAAAATATCCCTCGGGCTTAAGGACTCGAGTAAATAATGCCACAAAACTAAATGGGATTATTTTATTTTTATCCACCATTTAGGCGTGAATAATCATGCTTCCTGAGGCATAATTACCTAGCTTCATTAAGTGATTTTTATTATTATCATTTATATATTTTTTTAATGGCATTTTCAGTCTTTGTTTCAATCCTAAAAAAATTGCGTAAGTGTGAAGTGCATATATCTAAGGCAAAAATTCAACATCAAATTATCTTTTCAATCTTACTTTTTTATCTTAAAATTTAAACAAGATCTATTATTTTGACTTGTTTTAAGAATTTATAATTTTAGGTCTTCTTAATTCCTACGATCCTCTTAACTTTCTTAAAAATAAATCAAAACTATTTCTCTTATTTAAAAAAGTTTTGTGAAAAGAAAAGAGTTTCTATACAAAAGAAAAATCTAAAATTTTTTAAAAAAGAAGTGTAAAAGAAAGGAAGTTTAGAACAACCTACGTTAGTAAACCCTCCCCACACTTATCTCATACATTGTCCTCAATGTATCGTGAATGTGTATATGCATGAAACAAATGAAAAGGGTAGAAAAATTACCTCAGGGTGGTGTTTCCGGTGGTTTTCTGATTGGTCCATGAAATGCGGCCCAATCCAAATTGCGTGGAGTTCGTAGGAACCCACGAGTGACCTCTCTAATAAAACCCACTATTATGATAAATACATGGATAACTTTTATTTGGAATTTTATCACATCTAATTTCCAAAATTTTAAAATAATTTCAGAGTTTTTTGTATCAACACCTTTGTCCTAGAATGGAGTGTGAAATGATGGAATGACTGATTTGGGCACAGAAAGTATAGGAACTAATATCGACTCAGGAAATTGACTGAAATCAAGTAAAAGTTATGGAGTCGAGATTGGTTCATGAAGTGAGTCCAAATCAAGAAATTGATGTTCACACAATTTCCCCATAAATGAAATGTGATCATAAGATATTGGTGATTCCGTTTCACGGTGTACTGGTACAGGATTCAATGTTAATTTCAGAATATGAAAAAAATCTGATAAAGATACCAGAGTTATTATTGAATCAAAAAGTGAAATGGAATCACCAACTTGTGGATTAGGATCACATTCACGCTCAAGTTCTATTTCAAGAAATGGATAATTTACCAAATATCAAGAATTTGATTTTAATCAAGTTCAGGTTGGCATAATTAAATTGAAGCTAAATTTTTGAAATGACATGATTCTTGAGTCATATGAAAATTTAGTTGACATTGAAAGTCAACCATATTTTGAATTAGTCGCTCAGAGTCTTGCACGAATTCCACAGTTTTTTCCAACAATGTTTGTTCTTTTAGTGGTTTTGGAAAAGAATTGTATGAATTTTGGAAATTCTGTGGATAGGATGAGGCCACCATGTTTTTGAATTATTTTTGGGCCTCTATCATTTCTTCCAAACTTCTTTGCAACTCTGATTTTTTTTGCAATTGGTGCTTCTGAAAAAGGAGTATGTGAAGAAAAGTGTGAGAAAGAAGATGGTGGACAAGGTGATTGATAATCTAACTTTGGGCTACTGAATTCCCACTGACTCTGTGAAGAGAAGAAATTATTTTGAAATTTTGGATCATAGAATTTTAGATATGGGTCATATTGAGTCAGACAAACCCAATCCGGCCTATATGGTTGGTTCATGTTGTACATAACCGGTGTATGCGCCGGAAAGAAGAAGAGACAGTGATGGGTGTAAAGATTTCCTTGAATCAAATGAAACTATTACAACCAGACTTTTCCTTCCAGTTACAAGGGAGGGAGGATGTTGAGTCTTGAATCCCCCTTTGTTTAAGGCTGGGTTCTTCGTGTGGCGGTGGAGAGTGAGTCTTGTTCTCCGTTGACCGGATGACCGTCGGGACCGTCGGGGGATCTTCTCTCTGGGTGGTAGAAAGAGTAACACAGCTCTGTCTACCAAAACTCTCAAAGAGAAGGTAGGCAAAGAGCACCTCGTACGCAGCAAGCTTGACGAAGAGTCTTCTTTCTCTCTTTGTTGATGATCTCCTCTTTGTTTTTACCGCCCCCCTCTCTTCTCTTCTCTGATTGCCGATTGCCGATTGCCTCGACCTCATAGCAATCGAGGCTATTTATAGAGGTCCTAGGGGGTAAACGTGCCCCCTAAAAACGCTCCACAATGAGGGGCCACTTCCCGCTACTTGTGCGGTGACTGGCCCCGTAATCCGGGTGGTTACAACTGAGGCGCGGGTTTAGACCCACGCGCCTTGTTGCTGAGACGCGGGTGTCGAGCCAACGCGCCTTGATGCTGAGACGCGGGTGTCGAGCCAACGCGCCTTGATGCTGAGACGCGGGTGTCGAGCCAACGCGCCTTGATGCTGAGACGCGGGTGTCGAGCCAACGCGCCTTGATGCTGAGACGCGGGTGTCGAGCCAACGCGCCTTGAACTTGAGACTCTGCTTTTATTGGCTTGTCTTTTAGTGACTTTTAGACAGCCTACAGAACCCCCTCCAAAGTTTTCGATATTCCGCAGTTAACTGGAACGGATTTCGAAATACTTTGGACTCTAGCTGAATTCACCTTCATGACTGGACTGTTGATGCTCCGGGTTCGATCTTATCTGGAGTTGGTCTTCATGAGTGTACTGTTGAACTCTTTGAAGCCACCAGAGTTGATCGTGTCAAGTGTCTAGATACACAGTCTAAACCTCCCCGATTGCTTTTTAAGTCTGTCGTGGGTGTGCTTTAAGCCAAGAGTGGTTGGTCTTCTGCTTGTGCCAGTGTACTGTTGAACTGATTTGCAGAAGCAAGAGGCTGAACGCAGGTTCCTTTTGAAAAGCAGAGATGATACTGCTTTAAAGACGCGACTTCCATAGGGTGCGTCTTTTGGCAATGGAAACGCGACTGATCTTCCATAAGGTAGACGCGATGTTAGGCTCGCTTGGACGGACGCGGACTTAGGAAAGACGCACCTCTAATAAAGACGCGATTTTCTGAGCGCAACGCGACTTTCTGGGTGCATTTATGGTGGTGCTGACGGGGCACGACCATCGAAGAGGCGTGTCCGTTGGGTGCGAATCTGTGCCATGTCATGATTGCGCTGCCAGTTGGCCTGGGGGAACCGGCGGGACTTCACCTTTTGGGGCGCGGGTCATGATTGCGCTGCCAATTGGCCTGGGGAACCGGTGGGATTTTCACCTTTTGGCGCGTGGGCTTCCCGGTTCATTAAATGATTCGCTCCACATGTCGAATGATGACTCGCTGCAGGGCTACGGTGCGCGATCTTCGCTGCAGAGAAATTGATTTGCTCCACGCGTCGGTTTTTCATTGGACTTGGGCGTTAATGCCCTTTAATGCAAAACTGGCGCTGACGGTTTGAGATCAGCGCCTGCGATGCTTCCCGAAGCGACGTTCCACGCGTCAGCCTCCCATTGGGCTTTGACGGTCGTGCGGTCATTAAGGCCGGCGGTTTTAATTAATGAACCATTAATGACCGTTATCAGGAGTTGCCTATAAATAGGACTCACCCCCTCTCTTTAACAGCGGCTGCTTAGACCGTGCTCTGTTTGAGAATGAGTACTCTGAGGGACTCTGCCTTCTCCCTTCAAGGACCCTATCAGGGGTTTGCCTCCATGGATGAAGGTGCCTCTGTGGATGAAGATGACCCAGAGCTTTCATGCTTCTGTTTGGTCTCTTCAATGGATTACCACTGTCAAGTGATTTCAATGGCAGGAAGCGTCTCTTTGAGCACTTTTTACGTCCGCGTCTCAACGCAGATAGTTCAACTCTTAACAGAGGCTTCTGCGGGTATGCCATGCCCACTTACCATGACATTTTAGATCCAACCAAGTTTGAATTTCAGTATACCCCTTAAAGAGATATCATCTGGACCTTCTTGTGAAGTCGTGGTTGGTGCATTCCTTTTGGAATTTGCGCCGCCGACTTAAACTTCCTTGGACGCGAGTACAGAAGTCTTTGGCACTTGGCCGCGGCTTTACTCATGAAGCTCGCGTTTTAAGGCCACTGACTTGGATGAATTCCAACTCGGGTTGAAGGCTTCAGACCCGGATTTTGCAACTCCTGTTCCTCCAACAGAGAGAAGGCAATTTTTGGCGTCTGACTCTCCGCGCACCTTGTATCTTAGACGCGGATGTGGAGTTAAGTCGCGTTTGCATTCTGTGTGTATCACAGTCTCGCTCGCGTCTGTTTTTATTGTCGCAGGACTCTGGCTTGCTGCGCGGATCATTCCCGCGTCTGCGGCCTTTGAAAATAGCCGCGTTTGTGACTTAGTTTTCTTCTGTTGAAGTGTACTAAGCTCTGAATTGTCTGATTCCCTGTTTGCTTTTTTGCAGGTAGGCTTGGTCATTCTTCTTCATGTTCGCTAAGTCCGTGGGAGAATATATCGGACGGCGAACTTGTTCGATGTTCGTCCACAAGGGAATATATTATGGTCCTCGTCGTCCACAAGGGAATATATTATGTCCCTGATGAGGACTCGACTCTCGCCAAGGTCTCTTCAGATCCACTGCACCAATCATGCCTGCTGGCAAGAGATGGTCAGGGTAAGTATGGCGGCGAGGAGGTTACGGTGGACACGGCGGCAGATAGGATCCTCTTCCTCTCCCATTCCAGAAGTGACATCGAGGACTTTCCATGTCTGCTGGATGGCCTGCTGGGAAAGAGATGCTCATGAACGTAGGGTTGCAGGACTTTCTGCTGCCACCGGACCTCAAGAACACCATTGCTCTTAGCTTAGTCAGCTAGGGCTCTTTCGATGTTTACATCATGCACCATCCTGTACTTGGAATCAGACGCGGCTTCAAGGAGTGAGTGCAACCTCTGAGAGAGAGAGAGGGACTTCTTTGTACTCCTTAATTGTAACACTCCATCTTATTGTAAGAGAGCGTTTTGACTGTAACACTTAATCTTATTGTATAAGAGAGCGTTTTAACTGTAGCACTCAATCTTATTATATAAGAGAGCGTTTTTTTTTGTATCACTTTCATATGCCTGGAAATAAATAAAAGTGACACTTCTCTTTTTGCCTCTTTCATTGTCCTGAACTTTTTGTCTTCAGTTAGACGCATAGAAGCAAAGAGTCTTTGACTTTGTCAAAATTATGATGGTAATTTTAATAAGTCAAACTTTATGGAGAAAGATCCTATTTCAGGAACTCTCACGATACTGTCAGAGGTGTAATATTAACTTGACAGAGATGAAATTTTTGATGGACCTGCCACTTTATAAGAGAAAGTGACAAGTAGAATTGGTACCCCCAGGGAGGGTGAACTTTTATCAAGTGTTTGGGATTAACTTGATTGAGCTCAACTGGGGATTTGATGGAAACACTGTTGATGGTGTAGTATTAACCTAACAATGTTTTTTTAGGTAGACTTGTTATTCTGTTGAAGAGAATAACAAGTGGGACTAGACTCGTGGGGAATCTAGGAAAGTTTGTTACTGTCAGAGGTGTGATATTAACTTAACGGGTTGAAAGTGGTCTTGTCAGAAGTGTAATGTTAACTTGACAAGGATGTGAGTCAGAGGTGTGATATTAACTTAACTCAGAAGTGTCACTGTCATAGGTGTAATGTTTAACTTGACAGTGAGGGTAATGCTAGAGGTGTAATGTTGAACTTAGCATTGGTCATCTCGGCTTGCATAAGGAAGTCCGAGGGAAAGTCATGGCCATAGGTGTATTGTTGAACTTAGCAATGACTTGGATGCTAGAGGTGTGGTGTTAACTTAGCATCATCCATTTCAGCTTCGGTGTGAAAGTCTAAAGAAAAGTGACTGTCAGAGGTGTAATATTAAACCTGGCAGAAACTTGATTACTGTTTAGAGGTGTGGTGTTAAACTTTAACAGTAATTTGTCAGAGGTGTGATATTAACTTGACAAAGATTGACTCATGATAAGAGTAATTTGAGGGCCTGTCATTCTATTGGTGAGAATTGATAAGTGAAAATTTGAAGTGCCAGAGGTATAGTGTTAACTTGGCAAAATTGAAAGTTTGATACTCCGTGTAGAGTTAACAAGCAAAATTTGTACTCGACAAGGAATATTGAAAAGTTTCCATTACCAGAGGTATAGTGTTAACTTAGTAATGGTTGTATTTTGTAGACCTACCATTCTGTGGATGAGAATTGGTAAGGGATTTTGGATGAAGGAATGGAGCCAAGTCCACTTAGGATTTTTAGCAAACCCTCAGCTGTCAACGGATTTGAGGTGCCTTTACCAACTACCGTTTGAGTTGGGCTAGCCATGCTATTCCCCTCAGCATGATGAGTTGTCGAAGACTTATGTTGGGCTTAGAAGCCAACATTTTCTTCTATTCTTAGCCGTCGGGGGCGTCGGATGTTATAATGAAGAAATTCTTCTTACTTTGATCAGAGGTGTACTTTTAACTTGATCAGCGGGAGAATACCATTTAAGGATAGTATTTCTTCAGGAACCTGCCATTGATCGGCATCATGAGTGTATCGCCATTTGAGGTTATGAGGCGATATGACCCATTTGAGTAGACTGACTCTACTACAAATGGTCCTTCCCATTTGGGTTGGAATTTTCCTTTTGTCTTGTGCGTCATTACCATGGGTCTTCTGACGGCTAAGACAAGATCGCCTTTCTTGAAAGTTCGCACTTTAACTTTCTTGTTGAAGGCTCTGGTAATACGAGCTTGGTAGAGCTCGATTTGTTATTGGGCTTGCAGACGTTTATCATCTAAGGCCTCCAGTTCCTGGAGTCCCTGTCGATGCTTCTCCTCTGTTGTCATCTCCGCTGTCAAGGCGACGCTTAGAGATGGAATTTGGATCTCTAGTGGGAGCACGGCTTCACACCCATAGACCAAAGAAAATGGCGTAGCTTTAGTTGGGGTTCGCACAGTTGTGCGGTAAGCCCATAAGCATTCACCCAACTTGTCGTCCCAGTCTCGTTGACTTTTCGAGACGAACTTTTTGAGAAGCTTGCCAATAGTCTTGTTGAAAGCTTCTGCGAGGCCATTAGCAGCAGGATAGTATGCCGTTGAGGACACACTCTGGATTCTGAACTTAGCGCAGAATCTCTGGAAAGCCTGGCTGATGAACTGAGGTCCATTGTCATGGACAATTCGTCGAGGTACACCGAAACGGTAAATAACGTGGTGTTTCACGAACTTGATCACGTTCGACGACTTGACTTCCTTCAAGAGAATGGCCTCAGCCCACTTAGAGAAGTAATCGGTTATTGCCAAAATGAACCGATGTCCTTTTGATGATGGTGGGCTGATAGGACCAACCACGTCCATGCCCCACATTTCAAATGGCCAGGTAGAGGCCGTAGAGTGGAGGTACCCTGGTGCTTGATGGATGAAATCGCCGTGCACTTGGCAGGCGTGACATCTCTTGGCATAAGTGACGGCATCAGCAATCATCTTGGGCCAGTAGTAACCCAATCTTTGGAGTCGATGTGCCAGTTTTGGGCCAGGTTGATGGGCTCCACACATGCCGTCGTGGGCTTCTTTCAATACCTCTTGAGCCTCCTTTGGTGAGAGGCACAGGAGCAAGATCCCGTCATGCGATCGACGATACAATGTTCGCGTAATCGCATTATAATAGAATTTGGGGGCTTTCCTTCTAATGGCAGCCGCCTCTCTGGTGTCTTCAGGCAGAATGCCGTATAAGACGAAATCAATGTAGGGGAATCGCCAGTCTCTAAGCTCTGGACCGGTTGATGCTTCAAGTGCTTCTTCGCGGTGACGACCTCCCGTTGACTCCTGATAGTCCTCGAGAGCATTTCTCGGGCAATACAGGTCGTGGCTGTAGACGAATATCTTCTCCATTGCTCCAGCTGGAAGAGCTAAGGAGGCAGCCAGGGATGCGAGTGCATCTGCGTGCGCATTTTGCCTGCGCGGTACATGGTCGATGTAGAAGCTTGTAAACCCCTCGGCCATGCAGATAATCGCGTTGTAATAGGGTACTAAGTCTTCATGTCTGACTTCGTACTCCCCGCGAACTTGGCTGACGATGAGCTTGGAGTCGCCATATGCCTCGAGATTTTTAACGCCAATCTCATCGGCGAATTGCATCCCAATCAAAAGAGCGTTGTACTCCGCCACATTGTTGGAACAAGGCTCAGTTAATGAGACAACTCGGGGAATCACATAATTTTGTGGGGATACGAGTACTACTCCTACCCCTGCTACTACGTGTCCCTTCGGGCTTGTTCTTGATGCACCGTCGAAGAAAAGTTGCCATACTTGACTTTCGAACGATGTTTGAGTCAGGCAGACTTCAGCAACTTCATCTGGGAGATCCTCGTAGACTTTGGCTGCCCTCGGATCTGGGTGCTCAGCTAGAAAATCCGCGACTGCTTGTCCCTTAATGGCCTTTTGTGGTAAAAAGCGCATCTCATATTGGGAGAGCAATATGGCCCATTTTTCCAGTCAGCCATTTAGCGATGAAGGTTTAGTCATAAGTAACCTCAGGGGGTTGACTTTTGATATGACGTTTATAGTTTGGCCTACCAGATAGTGTCGCATTTCTGGATAGCGAACACCAGTGCCAAACATTCCTTCTCGATCGGGTTATACCGATGTTCGGCTCCGATCATTGTTCTACTCAGATAGTAGATTGCTTGCTCACGTCCTTGATCGTCATTCTGAGCTAGTAGAGCTCCCAAAGAATGATCCATCGCTCGGACGTATACCAGGAAAGGCTTTCCGGATACCGGAGCTGCAAGGACTGGTGGTTGGGTGAGGTATTATTTAATTTCCTCGAACGCTTGTTGGCAAGCGTCGTCCCAAATGAACGAAACACCCTTCTTCATTAGCTTAGTGAAGGGTTGGCATCTTCCGGAGAGGTTTGAGATGAACCTAAGGATGTACGCCAATCGTCCTTGCAATCCCCTGAGTTCCTTAAGATTTCTCGGAGGTTGCATCTCCTGGATAGCGCGAACCTTTTCCGGGTCCAAGTGGATTCCGGTGGATGTTACAGCAAATCCTAAGAATTTGCCACTGGCCACCCCCAGGAAGGACTTTGTGGGATTCATCTTCAATTGATGAGCCCGCATGATGTCGAAGACCACCTTCAGGTCTGCTATGTGATCACCTTTAGTGCGGCTTTTTACCGCGATGTCATCAACATAACATTCCACCGTTTTGCGTATTTGCTGATGGAAAATGGCGTTCATGGCCCTTTGGTATGTTGCCCCTGCATTTTTCAGTCCAAAGGGCATGATGGTATAGCAATAAACCCCCAATGGTGTCCTGAAGGAGGTGTGCTTTTCATCGTCAGGATACATTTTGATTTGATTGTATCCTGAGAATCCATCCATGAAGGACATTCGTTCGAATCCACAAGTATTGTCAATCATGACATCTGTGATTGGCAATAGAAATTCGTCTTTGGGACAAGCCTCGTTTAGATCACGGAAGTCGATGCAGATCCGGATCTTCCCGTTCTTCTTGGCAACTGGGACAATGTTGGCTACCCAGTCGGGATGTTGTTCTTCCCTGATGAAGCCAGAATCAATAAGTTTTCTGACTTCTGATTGAATTGCCTCCATTATTTCTGGACGGAACCGTCGCTGCTGCTGTTTGACAGGCTTTACGTCCGGATTGATGTTGAGGCGGTGCATGGCCACTTGAGGATCAAGTCCTGGCATGTCCTCATAATTCCAGGCGAAGACGTCTATATACTCTTGTACAAGAGATATTAGATCTTTCTTCTCCGAAGGTGACAGGCCGTCACTTATGAAGATGGGCTTAGGGTTAGCCTCATCTCCTAGGTTGATCTGAACAACCTTGTCTTCTGTGGGTGGCTCGCGCTGTTCAAAGCGGGTATCCCAAAGAGCATTTAAATGTTTGACCCAAGGATCTGTATCAGATTGGATCATTTCTTCATTTCCATCTTCCAGGTGGCTTGTCGAAACCATGTTCACTGAAAGTTCCTTGAAGATGTTGCCGACACTGACATCTGACTCCCAAGATGATGTGTCTGAAGAGTAATCGTTGCTCGACGATTCTTGAGAATCGGAGGCTGATGGGACCGGAGTTGATACATAGCCCAACCCCGGCGTGTTCGATGATAATAATCGGGGGCCTTCCCTTTTGGCACAAAGGATTGAAGCAACGTCCTCCTTCCTTTGCCGAAGTTCAACCCGGGTTTGTTGGTCATGTCGTACCCCATGCATCTCATTATTTTGAGCGCTTTTGGTTCGTAATGATCGAACTGAGGGGATTCTTCCTCGCCTTCCGATTCTTCGCGGGGCGTTGATTCAGACGAGATTCGCCCAAAAAGAATTGGTTTTTGGCCTTTCCATCTTGCTGGAACCATAAATATAGATTCTTGCGCATTACCATTGTCTTGGTATGTCTCGAAGGACGATTTCACTGGTACATGCAATGATGTTAAGTCACCCATTGCCGACCAGAGATCGTCATCTATATCAGTGCTAGTATCTGACGGTATTGAATTAGAAGCACACACAGAAAAATACGCAAAATCTAAATCTTCATTAATATACCAACCGCCTACATCATCGGTGGTATTATCGACGTCGGGCTTATTAGTGCCCGTTACAAGTGGTTCTAACTCCCACAGGCACTCTTCTTTCTCAGGCTCAGTGTCAGCCTCATTACCAGAGTCTGGCTCCTCTGGTTGTGGGGCTTCTTCCGTCTCCACCGGATCTTGATACAGCAAAGAGTCGGTGAAATAATTCTCGACCCCTTTGAACGGATGCCTTTCGGCGATCAACGTCTGCACATTTCCACTCCCGTCAATGTACTTCATGACTTGGTGGAGAGTGGAGGGAACGATGGAGTTGTGGTGAATCCACGGTCGTCCCAGCAATAGATTGTAGGAAGTGTCAGCGTCGATGATGTAGCATGTCACTTCTGACTTGAGGCTTCCAATCTGACACCTGAGCTTGATCTTTCCCATCGGACGGGTCTGGTTGGCATTGAACCCATAGATAGTCGTCTGGGTGGGGCTCAAACGATGGGTAGGAATGCCGAGATGTTGTATGACCCGGCGAGGCATGATGCTCAACGCGGACCCTGGATCTACCTGGATGCGGTTCACCTCGGACGATCCAATATACCCTGTGAAGTACAGGGGGCGATCATGCTTCCCTTTCACCTGTATATCATCTGCAGTGAAGGTGATGCAGGGGGCATTCTGGGAGGTATGGAGGCAATCCTCTACATCTTCCTCCTTCGGCACCTGGGTCATGAAGACCTCAGCATTTGCCAGAGCTTCTTGCAGAGCTTCCCTGGTCGACTTTGATAGTCTAAGAAGTTCATACAAGGTAATGCGTGCCGGAATGTTGGCCAACTGAGCCAGGACATCAAAGCGGTAAGGTGCCATAGATCCTTCCGCGATGCACTTTTGAAGGGTTCGAGAAAATCGAGTCTCCTTCTGCTTCTGCACAGGTGGCTTTGTGGAGGGCCTGACTGGCTCCGCAGTTGGTTGTGGAGGGGCTACCGCCGTCTCGTCGTACTGTTTCAAGTACGCCTGTCCTGAACGGGTTCCCGCCATCGGTTGGTTGGGCTCTGCGGCCAAGACTATCGTTTCCTCCTCTGAGTCGGTCAGTGAAGGGATATCAGTCTCCGCTTCTCGAGAGGAGGCACCCACCACATTGCAGGATGAGGCTTTTGCCTTGCCTTTGGATTTCCTGTTGGTCACAGTAGTCCATTGCTGTTCATTGACAAGGTCAGGGTGGACCCACATAATTTCCCCTTGAGGTGTAGGGACGGGTACCAAGCCTTTCTCTTGCTGCTGGTGAGGGTCTGTGTTGACCACTCTCAGCTCTCCTCTTGGAATAGGAGTTACCCCCGCAGGCGTTGGAGGTTGTCTTCCGAACTGGAGGACCGACGTCACATTAGCTGTCACCTTCTTCTGCTCTGGTCGGAGCTTTAACACCTCCGCGTCAATCAGAGCCTGAAGGATGTCCTTGAAGACGTAGCAGCTTTTGGTGGGGTGTCCCAACATCCTGTGATACATGCAGTAGTTGGGATTGTCGGTCTTGCCGACTTCCTCTGGGCGCCTAGCTTCAGGGAGCTTCAGTCGGTTGCTCTTGTTGAGTAGTTTAAAGAGCGAATCGACATGTTCCTCCTTGAAGGAATATTGCTTGTTGGCGCGTGGCTGGCTTGAAGAGCCACTCGCCTTGCCTGATTGAGGTTTGGCGGGAGATTTGGTCTCCGTTGCCAAATAATCCTTCCTCTTTGTTTGGAGGGATGTGTCCGGCGCACGCCTTGTCGACCTTTCCGGTCTAGGCTTACCTTCCTCCGCTCTGACGCGGGCGACAATCTCCTCAGCCTGTTCACCTTGTTGGACTAATTGCTTCCAGGTGCGGCTTTCAGCAACTCCTCTTTGAGCCAGGAGTGAGGTTTGGAGATTGTGGCGGCATGTTTCCACGAGGGTGGCCTGGGTCATACCGCTTGGACACCGGAGTGCCATGTTCCGAAACCTTTCCACGAAAGATTTGACGGACTCCCCTTTTCGCTGTTTGGTAGCCAAAAGGGTTGGCATTGTGACTTCGGAGTCGTCCTCGAAGAAGCGTGTTAAAAAGAGCTTCTCCAAATCGCCCTAGTTCTTGATAGAACCTTCTGGGAGCTTCATAAACCATTCAAAGGCCAACCCTTTCAGGGTGCCGATGAACAGGCGTGCAGGATGGCGTCATTATCTACTACATTCCCGGTTGGGATTTGAAGTAGTAGATGTGCTGGTTGGGTGACCCCTTCCCATCAAAGGCTTGAAGAGTTGGAGCTTTGAACTTAGGCGGGTACGGAACCAAGTCCCATTCAGCCGGGTAGGGCCGGACCACTCCTACTTCTTAGAGGTCTTTGCGATTGGCAAAGGCCTCGAGGCGTCGCTCCAGTTGACTCATTCTTTTAACATGAGCCTTTCCCTGGTCTTGGTCGCCTTTTACTTGCGACGAGGACTTGACGAGCCAGAAGTAGATCGCCGCGTCTCCCCAGAAGGTTCGGAAGATGAGCTTTCTCCCTTTCTCCCTTTGCCCTTTGACTTTTTAGGAGGGGACCTCCTCCTGTCTTCGAGCAGTTGTGCAATCGCCTGCTTGAGGGAGTTGATAGATTCCTGCTGAGAAAGAATCATATCCATTTGTGCCTTCTGGATCTGCTCCAAACGTTTAGCCGTCTCCTCAGGAGTGCCTGTCATGTAGGCGGAGGTCTCCTTCTCGACGGAAGAGTTTGAAGCCCTTGATTCCGCTACGGCGGAGTGAGAATCATTAATGCCATGGGCCAAGGCATTATAGTCAATTGGGGGAATGGCCCCAGTCCGGGTGCGAGTGTGTCGATACACCCCTTCCGGTTCAGAGTCAGACTCGGACTCGTCTGAGCTGACTGCAAGTTGTTTTCCCTTACTCCTGCTTATCATATTCGTAGTGAGCTCCGGGTACTCAACATCAGAGAAGGTTCTCCTTTGTGGGAGCGTCTTCTTTTAGCTGACGGAGGAATCAGGGTCAGCTGTCTGACTAAAGACTGCTGGTGTACGCCTGATCCGCAACGGCACTCAGAGAGCATATGGATGAGCCGTTGGCAGCAACACGACGAAGTGGCCTGATTGGCACTTCTTTTCTTCGTCAGATAATCCCTCAAATCCATGGGAGGGGGATTAAAAAGACTAGCCTCGCAACGTCGAAGACGGGAGGCATCCATGTGCTGTACAGCCTGGACGCAGGCATCAGGGACGCGGTTCTTGCGCCGCAGCTGTTCAGCGTGCATCTGGCGTCTCTGTTGAGACAAAACGCGCCTGTCGCGTTGCTGTTCGGTGTGTCGGAGCAGAGACACTTGAGAGAGGATGGGCTGTTGGGCCCCACGCCTATGGGCTCGTGCCTCTTGCGCTTGACGTGGCGCAGAGGTCTCATCTTGGCGTTTGGTGAGTTGGTCCTCAGAGGACCTAACTGAAGGAATCTCGCGTTTGGGGTGCCAAACGCGGATTTCACGTACTAGACGCGGCTCGGGCAAGGCGCGAGATTATACGTCGCGTCCAGCCTCAGTTGGACAACCAACGGTTCCAACTTGCAGCTGACGCGAACGTCTCCTCTGTCGACGCTCAGCGTTTCGATTGCGTCGAGGAGGTGGAGAGAGACCAACGACATCCTGATGCTGGACACCAGGGACTTTGACCACGCGGGTTTCCTGAGAGACGCTGACGCGGGTGTTCTGTGCGATGCGGTTGGTCGCAAAGGCAGATGTGCCTGGGACCACGCGGGCCTTCTGAGAGGCGTTGGCGCGTGTACCTTGCTTGGCACAGTCGGCAGCAGGGGAGCTCGAGAAAGCCACAGATCGGGCCTCGAGGCCATTCCCCGTCGAGACCCGGTGGCAGACGCGGGTCTTTGGGCTCTTAGAGCCGGAAGAGAGAAACTCTTCGTACTTCGCCTGGTTGAACTCGACAACGAGCGATTCGACCATCTTCCCCTTATGGTGGACGTCATCTTGCGCCACTATTTGCTCCTCAGTGACAAACGTAGTCCCCAGCGGAGTCGCCATCTCTTGTATGCACCGGAAAGAAGAAGAGACAGTGATGGGTGTAAAGATTTCCTTGAATCAAATGAAACTATTACAACTAGACTTTTCCTTCCAGTTACAAGGGAGGGAGGATGTTGAGTCTTGAAACCCCCCTTTGTTTAAGGCTGGGTTCTTCGTGTGGCGGTGGAGAGTGAGTCTTGTTCTCCGTTGACGGATGACCGTCGGGACCGTCGGGGGATCTTCTCTCTGGGTGGTAGAAAGAGTAACACAGCTCTGTCTACCAAAACTCTCAAAGAGAAGGTAGGCAAAGAGCAGCTCGTACGCAACAAGCTTGACGAAGAGTCTTCTCTCTCTCTTTGTTGATGATCTCCTCTTTGTTTTTACCGCCCCCCTCTCTTCTCTTCTCTTATTGCCGATTGCCGATTGCCTCGACCTCATAGCAAACGAGGCTATTTATAGAGGTCCTAGGGGGTGAACGTGCCCCCTGAAAACGCTCCACAATGAGGGGCCACTTCCCGCTACTTGTGCGGTGACTGGCCCCGTAATCCGGGTGGTTACAACTGAGGCGCGGGTTTAGACCCACGCGCCTTGTTGCTGAGACACGGGTGTCGAGCCAACGCGCCTTGATGCTGAGACGCGGGTGTCGAGCCAACGCGCCTTGATGCTGAGACGCGGGTGTCGAGCCAACGCGCCTTGATGCTAAGACGCGGGTGTCGAGCTAACGCGCCTTGAACTTGAGACTCTGCTTTTATTGGCTTGTCTTTTAGTGACTTTTAGACAACCTACACCGGGTTAGAGTTATCCGAGTCAAATGAGATCGGGATGAAATATGGATTTATATTAGGATTGAAAAAATTATTGTTGTTGAACTCCATTTCACAATTTACAAAAAAGAAAAGCAAACAAACAAACAAACAAATAAAGAAAAGGAAAAAGAAAAAGAAAACAAGCCTATGCTAGGGTTGACTTAGACCTAAACGACTTCTAATTGGTTAGACTATCCATAGGGGGTACCTTATAGAAATCTGACAAGAAGTTAATCGGCTAGGTAAGGGTAAGACCAGTGGGAGGTATTCGTGCCGGAGCAACGAGCCTAATTATGCCAAACCACTATTCTTTGAGTTTTCGTCTCTCAATCCCCAATCTTGGACACCAATTTGACAAGAGTTAAATTCTAACTTTCCCTTAGGACAATCTTTTAAATCAGTCCGAGATGTCCTTAGGGGCCAATGTCTATCAATTTTTAAATTAGGCTTGGGATTGTGAGTGCTTGAAAAATTATTTTTGGGCTATGAAAGGGTGATGAAATCCCCACCTTATCTTGTTTATTTGGGTTTTGCCCTTAAAATTTATTTTGTGCAAGTGTACAGAATATATCAAAAAAGATTTATTCAAAGCGGATAAATCTGCCAAAGAGTTGGTCTATTTTATATGCAATGCTTACGTACCTTGCTCCAGCACTATTCAACAGTAATTTAAATGAATTGTAAAGATACGTGCCTAAAAAATGCAAGAGTCTAAATTGATTTTTAGATTTGCAACAAGCTTTTTACTATTGGTTTATTAGCAGAATTTTGGTGATGGCATACAAGAAAAACAATATTTGCAGAAGCTAATTTTTTTCCCCAGAGCAAGCAACCCTGAAAAAAACTGTTAGTAGTTCACTCAATCTTACAGCGAAAATGCAGCAAGTTTGAGGGTTCTTGATCTCTGCTATTTAGAGCATAAGTCCAAGACCACTTATATGTTTCTGCAGTTCTTGTTTTCTTGATTCCAAAACCTGTACCCTGAACAAAGAAGAAAAGTTAAAAAAAAAGTGAAATCAAACCGTTCCCATCCCCAGCAACGGCGCCAAAATTTGTTCGGAGAAAAACCGCGCACGAAAAGTGTCATTTTGAAATTAAAAATTAAAGTGTGTGCTTTGGCTTCCTCGATACTTTCGTTAAAGTATAGAGGATAAAACGGGTCGAATCTACAAGGACGTGTGTGTGTTAAGTGTTCTTCAACGTTTTAAAGAATCAAAAGAAAAGAAAACAAAGAATGAGAAAAATACGGTGAAAATAAAAAAGTGGAAACATAGAAGAGTTGATGTAAATTTTGTATTTTTGAAACAAGGTAAAAAGAAAGATAAAAAGAGATATAAGAAAACTCCTGGTTACTAACTACTATTGAATTCACTAACATGCTGATCTCTTAGTGATAGTTGTCTCACATGTATCATTAGCCATTACTAGTTCTTAGTTTCAAGAGCTTTACAAAGTTTGACCCATAAGATCACTTTCACATCCAAACTCAACAAACAAGAGCAAGCTATACTTAAACCATCAAAACTAACTTCAGTAAGCATGGAATAAAGTAATGGTAACTTGTTAGAGAGTTAGATATTAGTGTTAGAATCTATCATCATGAGCCATCAATGGCTCTTGCAAGAGTAAGGACAAGTAGAGGCTATTATATTCATGTAGATTATTAAGTAAGAAGTTAGAAAGTTAGTGGATAGTAGTTAGTTGCTATGAGAGAAAATTAGCTAAACATGTAAAGAGTTAGAGAGAAGAATATCAATAGATATAAGAAGAGAACCTTTCATAGAATGTCACTTTTCATTACAAGAACCCTAACCTTCATCCTATGCATCACTCTCTTCCCTATTACATGATCCACAAAAATAAAAAATACAAAAGAAGAAGAAGAAGAACAACTAAAACTACCCTAAAGAGAAGAAAACCATATACAAAACTGTCCTCTCTGAAAATCTTCTCAACACTTGGTATTTATAGGCAAACAGGGTAATGTACGGAGTCGTGCGTCAAAGATCGCCGTTCGCGCAGCGCCAGGGTATGAATCAAGTGCCAGAGGAATGGCTATATACAACCAACTGGT
Organism: Agave tequilana; assembly: GCA_038442645.1. Classification (NCBI taxonomy): domain Eukaryota; kingdom Viridiplantae; phylum Streptophyta; class Magnoliopsida; order Asparagales; family Asparagaceae; genus Agave; species Agave tequilana. The sequence continues at coordinate 122,609 of JAVJIF010007840.1, forward strand.
TTGTTGTTTTTGTTGGCCCAATGGCCTTCCACTCTAGTTTTGATGATGATCAACACTCATGTAGTTATGTTTACTAATATTCTTGTGTTTCTAAGTTTCAGATCATTAACAGGATATTAGGTTGGTGATTAGCTTCAACAAGATGATTAGAAGCTATTCATGATGATTCCGGTGCCAAAGCTTAAAGATCATACCTTTGCACTTGGAGAATCACGGAGTTTGGACCGAGTCTACTTGAAGATGAAGATCGTCAAGAAGACTTAGGTATCTAGTTTAGAGCTTGTGTTTTAGATCCATATTTGTAAAGCTTAGTTTAGTTGATATGCTCAAGTGCACAAAACACACACGTTTCATGATTTGGTTTTTGGTTTTCATGAATAATAGATCAAAACAAGTTTACCTTATACCTATGTATATTAGATATGTTCTAGATATACATACATGCTTTAAACTTGCTAGACAAACTTATTTTGACTATCCTATTCATGTTTTGGAAAATTCTAGTTTGATAAAATACAAGTTTTGTTTTTGATAAAATTGGCAAGACACAAAAATGAATTGATATGATTGATATATGTCTTGAAATTTTTATCACAAGTTTGGTTATCAAAGTAAAATGATAAAACAAGTTTTAGAAAAATATATTTTTAGAAAAACAGTTTTTATTGTGATTAAACTATTTTTTAGATTTACTGTGAATTTATGGGATTTTTATTGAGTGAAAAGACCTATTTTCAAATCCCGTATCTGTGCAGAACTGAGGACTGGCTGACAGGCCAAGTCGGTCGACCGGACCGGTCGACCGCACCATAGGCCGGTCGACCGGGACGGTCGACCGACGTGCACAAGTCTGTGCACGTTTTGGAGTCTCTGGAACGGTCGACCGGGCCGGTCGACCGAGATGAGAGTTCTGCTCTCAGGATGTTTCGGTCGACCGGGCCGGTCGACCGCTTTTGCCAACGGTCACATTTTTGACCGTTGGCGGTCGACCGGACCGGTCGACCGGCAGTCTGTCAGACTGCCAGCTCAGCCTAACGGCTAGTTTTGTTTGGGGGCTATATAAACCCCATCTCTTTGGGGATTTTTGCCAAGTTTTTTAAGAGAAAAAATACTAGTTTTCTGAAGTGTTTAAAAGAGTTTTCAAAAGAGTTTTAAGTGCAAAAACTTCTCATCTTTATTTGTTTTGGGTTTTTGGAAAATCAAAGAAAAATAGGTTTTTGGGATTTTTGCTTAGATCTTCAATTCTATCATATTGCAAGTATTTTCCCAAAGATTTTTCTTTGTTGCTTGTTTCCAAAAACACTTGTTTCCACACTTGAGCTATCTTCTATCCTAAACTATTAGGATCTTGTTTTTGTGAAAAAGATAAGAGAAAAAGAAAGAGAAGTGTTTGAGGTTGTTTGTTGTAAACCTCATAGTTGTAAACACCCTTATATTTGTGAATCCCTCTTCGGTAGAGGTGATCGGGTGATTGTGTTGTGGATCCCTCTTAGGTAGAGGTGATAGTGTTTGGTTGTGAGCCTCTTCGGTAGAGGTGTGTGGATTGGTTGTTGTTTTGGCTACGGGCCTAACCCCTCGGTTGTGAGGAGGTTGTTGTTGAGAGAGGAGTTTGGTACTCCTAGAGTTGTAAGAAATCCTCTTCGGTAGAGGTTCCCTCGGTGGGAGTTGAGATAGTGGAAATCCTACACGGTGGTGTAGGCGGGGATGTAGAGCAAGGTGCTCGAACCTCGAAACAAATCTTGGTGTTTGCGTATTGATCCATTGTCTCTCTAACTCTCTCTCTTATATTTGTGCAAAGCATCATATTCATATCATATCATATTTGCTTGTGTGTGCACATATTTCTTATTGCTTGGATTGCTTGTGTGTGTGTGCCTAACTTGTACTCATCCAACAAGAGCTTCACATAGCGCCTCAACCCATTTCAAGGGGAATCAAGGGGAGTTAGTCCAGAGCCTCGCAAGGGGAATTCGGCTACACTTGTTATATTGTATTAGTTTGTGCATAATTTGCATTAGCTTCCGCATTTAGCGCACTTAGTTTGCATTAAGTTTCTTAGATTAGCACTTACACCTATTCACCCCCCCTCTAGGTGTTTTTCAATTGGTATCAGAGCTAGTGCTCCTGATACTTAGGCTTAACATCCTAGGAGTGAGATCCATTTGCTTGCTAATCTCATTTGCATTTGTTTGTTTGCATATTCATATATAGTTTACCATGGACTTCATGACCCCTCCTAGCTTTGACCCTTCCAACGTTGATGTTTGGAAGTATAGGATGTCCATGTACCTAAAGACCCTAGGTTTGCATGTCTTCCTTGCCGCCACCAAGAGATGTTATCTTGGTGATGGTAATCATATAGGGGCCAATGCACAAGCCCTAGAGGCCATTAGAAGCACTTTATCTAAAGATTATCTTTTACGTGTTTCTAATCTTGATTCCGCCTTTGCAGTGTGGAACAAATTGACAACAACCACCACCTCCAAGCTTCAAGTGCCAAATCAATCGGAGGAATTTAGTGGAGAATCCGATTCTCAATGCTTCATGGTCCAAGGGAATGACTCCCTTGAGGTAACCCCACTATGATAGTGATGATTGTTCTAGTTCTTCAAATGATCATATTGATGTCCATGCTATAAATGAAGAACTTTCAATTGTTTGTGAAAAACTTATAGAAAAATATAAGATTTTGAAAAAGAAAAGTTTAGGAATTGAAAAAGAAAATAAGTGTTTACAATCTAGACTTGATATTGTTTTGCAAGAGAAGGTTGAGGTCTATAATGAAAGGGATTCATTGAGATCTCAATTGGAACTTGCTTTAAAAGAAAATAAATTTTTAAAGTCTAAAAATGATTGTGAAATTCTTTTGAATAAAAATGAAAATATGTCTTCTAAAGTTGATTTTGTTTTAAAAGAGAATGTTGCTTTGAAAAACAAAATCATTTCTATTTCAAATGAATTGAATGTTTGTTTAGATAAGAATATTGTTTTGCAAAATAAGATTGATGCACTTGTTTGCCATGCTAGGGTAGTATCACACACTTCACCTATTGCATGCCACACTTCTTCTTCTAAGATTAATGATGATATTTGTTTGCTTAAGAAGAAGGTTGATTGTTTGGGCTCCACTATGAGCCAATGTGCCTTGAACCACAATCGGTTGGAAACCTTGGTTCGAAAGAAACAAGTTCCATCCTTTATGCATGCACACCCTTCACGGCATACACATGCTCCTCACGGACACACCCATCACATGTATGCTCATGTGTACACATGTACACATTGTGGACGTAAGGGCCACCTTGCTAAATTTTGTTTTGATAGATTACATACTACTAATTTAGCAAAGAAATTTGTTTGGGATAGAGAAGGGACTAACCCCCATGGACCCAAAAGAGTATGGGTACCAAAGACCACCCCTCCTATTTTTGATGTAGGTGTGGGCTCTCACATGACGTGAGAGTGATGACACCTTGGAGTGGATGCGTTCCGGACTTCATGGAAATCAAATTGGATGCATCACTTTCAAGGGAAGATTTGGTGGAGATGACCACCATGTTTTGGAGACAAGGAAAGTTGCTTCTTCGGTTTTTGGTAACAATCCTTTACTCCCATTTATTGTTTACATGCTTTTAATATTCATTGTTTATAGCATGTTTTTGATGTCTATGGATTAGTATGTTCATTCCATGTTTATTAGATCCTTGACATACATATATAGTATTTGACACACATATGCTTATATGAACCCATATTTAGTGTTCTCACTTTTGTTTAAGCTATAATGTACATCATGAATCTAATACATGTGAATTTACATAGTAATCATGTTTTAGTTTTATCATGATGATTTTTATATTGTGTTTTGATGCTTCATGTTAAGGTTACTTGTTTAGATGTTAGTTTTCATTAAGACTAGGAATTATACTTGTACATATAGTGGGCCACAAATAAATCTATATATGTATGAGCTTGAACGCTTATTTGAACCCATTAGATGTGCTAGTATAGTCTAGCTTTGATGATTCATACATTTCAAACTTGTATTCCATTTTTGGATTTGTTTTATGATTGTGTGTTTCACTTCATGTATATGTGTATTTTGCCAAACTTGAAGATATACATGTATACCCCTTGAGTCATTTGCCCTTCATGCAAATATCTATTATGGACTCAAAGTGTATTTAAGGGATATGTGTGTATACTTCTTGTGTTGACAAATCATACATATACCTTGAAAAGAATTGGTATCAAATTGTTTTAATGAAAAGCTAAATTTTCTTACTTTTCATGCTTTTCATGTTTTCATGATTGTCATGTTTATTGTGTCAATATTTAACTTCATGTATATGTCCATCTTATCCAAACTATTGACTATACATGAGTATCCTTTTTGAGCCACGTGCCTTAATGCATATATTTTGTGGACTCGTTATGTTTTGGATATGTATGTATATTTTAGCTTGTATTAGACATACATATGCCTTGAAGATTAAATAAGGAGTTTTATATGATTTTTCATGTTTTTGATGGAATTATGTTTTAAGGAATAATTGAGCTTAATGAAATATTTTTCATGATTATGATCTTCACATATTATTTGTACACTCATATCTATTGCTCATGTTTTGTTTCTCATGAGTTATGCTTTATTGGTTAGAGTGATGATTATCATGTGAATTTAAATTTTGTTTTATTCCTTACTTGAATGATTTCGTACTAGTTAACAAGTTTTTCCATTTAACTAGTTGCGATGTTCTTCACTTTGGTAGAGATTTTCAAACAAAACTACATTTTCAAATCTATCTTTGAAAACCCCTACTATCTAAGGGCGGTAGGATGGGAGATCATGTTCATGTATGCCCTAAATTGAAAATCTTTAAAACTTGAATTATGATTGGGTGATAGATAATATGATGTATACACTTGAACTTATTGTTATGTCAATTGGTATCATTGAACTCTTTCAATTGGTATCATTTTGATCTTCTTGTATACTCATATATGTTTTGTATGTATGTATACTTTAAATTCCAAGTATATCAATTTCTATTAGTATCTATCTTTCATACATATATATGTTTGTGTTTATGCTAGTGCTTGAGTTTCAATTTTGTTTAAATTGATTACTTTTAAATTGTTATCAAGACTATGCATGTCTTTAGTTTGTTTTTCATAAAGGGGGAGAAAATTTGATTTTGTATTTCAATTGGTATTTGTACTCCCACTCTTTATGATTAAAAGTTGTTATTTTGAACATATGATATCAACATCAAATTTGTTTATATATTTTCAAAATGAAATATATTCTTACAATTGGTATCAAAATTTGTGTTTAGACATTCAAAATTTGTTATGTTGTTTTACAATTGGTAATTTGTTATGTTTAATTACAATTGGTATTTTCAAAATTTTGTTTAAAGAAAATATTCAAAGTTTTGATTTGTATTTCCTATATGCAAGGAGAGCTTAACATCTCTCTTACATATAGATTCATGTTGAGTATATTATAAATTGAGGAGCTTGACAACTCTTCTTTGTATGATATACGTGTGTAGGGGGAGCTTCACATCTCCTCTTATGCATTACATAATATGTGTTATGTGAATTGGGGCTTGTCATCCCTTCTTCATGTAATGCATATGTGTAGGGAAGCTAACTTAGCGTCTTCCTCTTCATGAATGTATATAGCATATAACATATATTGATTCTTGTTTATTGGTATCAAGATGCTTCATTGACATATTTTTAATTGATATCATGTTTGTAGTCACCCCTTATTGATTTTGTTTTTTTTGTTTTAGACAAAAAGGGGGAGAACATTGTTTGCATTGTTTTGATTGACAAAAAGGGGGAGAAAGATTTTTACCCCTCATTTTATCTATGGTTTTGATTGTTTACCCCTTTGTTGATGATTGACAAAAAGGGGGAGAAGTATTTGAGTTTTATATGCATACTTATGTTTTATATGCATATATTATGTTTTAATATCAAGAATATTAAGTTTAATTGTTTATTAAGTTTAATTGATATCCAAAGCTTGCTTTGTAATTGTTGTACTTGGTATCTAGAGTTTATATATGCTTCTTTATGTTTTTGCATATATTGAGTTCATGCATAAGCAAATAAACATAAATATATGAAAAATATGTATGTCGCTTGTTTAGAATCATAAGCTTTCATTGCATATTTATTTATTCATTTGTTATGCATGAGTTAAGGGGGAGCTTCCTTGAAGCTTATCTTTAATCCATTCATATATAACTCCATGAGTTTTGTCATCATCAAAAAGGGGGAGATTGTTGGCCCAATGGCCTTCCACTCTAATTTTGATGATGATCAACACTCATGTAGTTATGTTTACTAATATTCTTGTGTTTCTAAGTTTCAGATCATTAACAGGATATTAGGTTGGTGATTAGCTTCAACAAGATGATTAGAAGCTATTCATGATGATTCCGGTGCCAAAGCTTAAAGATCATACCTTTGCACTTGGAGAATCACGGAGTTTGGACCGAGTCTACTTGAAGATGAAGATCGTCAAGAAGACTTAGGTATCTAGTTTAGAGTTTGTGTTTTAGATCCATATTTGTAAAGCTTAGTTTAGTTGATATGCTCAAGTGCACAAAACACACACGTTTCATGATTTGATTTTTGGTTTTCATGAATAATAGATCAAAACAAGTTTACCTTATACCTATGTATATTAGATATGTTCTAGATATACATACATGCTTTAAACTTGCTAGACAAACTTATTTTGACTATCCTATTCATGTTTTGGAAAATTCTAGTTTGATAAAATACAAGTTTTGTTTTTGATAAAATTGGCAAGACACAAAAATGAATTGATATGATTGATATATGTCTTGAAATTTTTATCACAAGTTTGGTTATCAAAGTAAAATGATAAAACAAGTTTTAGAAAAACATATTTTTAAAAAAACAGTTTTTATTGTGATTAAAACTATTTTTTAGATTTACTGTGAATTTATGGGATTTTTATTGAGTGAAAAGACCTATTTTCAAATCCCGTATCTGTGCAGAACTGAGGACTGGCTGACAGGCCAAGTCGGTCGACCGGACCGTCGTCCGCACCATAGGCCGGTCGACCGGGACGGTCGACCGACGTGCACAAGTCTGTGCACGTTTTGGAGTCTCTGGAACGGTCGACCGGGCCGGTCGACCGAGATGAGAGTTCTGCTCTCAGGATGTTTCGGTCGACCGGGCCGGTCGACCGCTTTTGCCCAACGGTCACATTTTTGACCGTTGGCGGTCGACCGGACCGGTCGACCGGCAGTCTGTCAGACTGCCAGCTCAGCCTAACGGCTAGTTTTGTTTGGGGGCTATATAAACCCCATCTCTTTGGGGATTTTTGCCAAGTTTTTTAAGAGAAAAAATACTAGTTTTCTGAAGTGTTTAAAAGAGTTTTCAAAAGAGTTTTAAGTGCAAAAACTTCTCATCTTTATTTGTTTTGGGTTTTTGGAAAATCAAAGAAAAATAGGTTTTGGGATTTTTGCTTAGATCTTCAATTCTATCATATTGCAAGTATTTTCCCAAAGATTTTTCTTTGTTGCTTGTTTCCAAAAACACTTGTTTCTACACTTGAGCTATCTTCTATCCTAAACTATTAGGATCTTGTTTTTGTGAAAAAGATAAGAGAAAAAGAAAGAGAAGTGTTTGAGGTTGTTTGTTGTAAACCTCATAGTTGTAAACACCCTTATATTTGTGAATCCCTCTTCGGTAGAGGTGATCGGGTGATTGTGTTGTGGATCCCTCTTAGGTAGAGGTGATAGTGTTTGGTTGTGAGCCTCTTCGGTAGAGGTGTGTGGATTGGTTGTTGTTTTGGCTACGGGCCTAACCCCTCGGTTGTGAGGAGGTTGTTGTTGAGAGAGGAGTTTGGTAATCCTAGAGTTGTAAGAAATCCTCTTCGTAGAGGTTCCCTCGGTGGGAGTTGAGATAGTGGAAATCCTACACGGTGGTGTAGGCGGGGATGTAGAGCAAGGTGCTCGAACCTCGAAACAAATCTTGGTGTTTGCGTATTGATCCATTGTCTCTCTAACTCTCTCTCTTATATTTGTGCAAAGCATCATATTCATATCATATCATATTTGCTTGTGTGTGCACATATTTCTTATTGCTTGGATTGCTTGTGTGTGTGTGCCTAACTTGTACTCATCCAACAAGAGCTTCACATAGCGCCTCAACCCATTTCAAGGGGAATCAAGGGGAGTTAGTCCAGAGCCTCGCAAGGGGAATTCGGCTACACTTGTTGTATTGTATTAGTTTGTGCATAATTTGCATTAGCTTCCGCATTTAGCGCACTTAGTTTGCATTAAGTTTCTTAGATTAGCACTTACACCTATTCACCCCCCCTCTAGGTGTTTTTCAATTGGTATCAGAGCTAGTGCTCCTGATACTTAGGCTTAACATCCTAGGAGTGAGATCCATTTGCTTGCTAATCTCATTTGCATTTGTTTGTTTGCACATTCATATATAGTTTACCATGGACTTCATGACCCCTCCTAGCTTTGACCCTTCCAACGTTGATGTTTGGAAGTATAGGATGTCCATGTACCTAAAGACCCTAGGTTTGCATGTCTTCCTTGCCGCCACCAAGAGATGTTATCTTGGTGATGGTAATCATATAGGGGCCAATGCACAAGCCCTAGAGGCCATTAGAAGCACTTTATCTAAAGATTATCTTTTACGTGTTTCTAATCTTGATTCCGCCTTTGCAGTGTGGAACAAATTGACAACAACCACCACCTCCAAGCTTCAAGTGCCAAATCAATCGGAGGAATTTAATGGAGAATCCGATTCTCAATGCTTCATGGTCCAAGGGAATGACTCCCTTGAGGTACATTCGGAACCCCACTATGATAGTGATGATTGTTCTAGTTCTTCAAATGATCATATTGATGTCCATGCTATAAATGAAGAACTTTCAATTGTTTGTGAAAAACTTATAGAAAAATATAAGATTTTGAAAAAGAAAAGTCTAGGAATTGAAAAAGAAAATAAGTGTTTACAATCTAGACTTGATATTGTTTTGCAAGAGAAGGTTGAGGTCTATAATGAAAGGGATTCATTGAGATCTCAATTGGAACTTGCTTTAAAAGAAAATAAATTTTTAAAGTCTAAAAATGATTGTGAAATTCTTTTGAAGAAAAATGAAAATATGTCTTCTAAAGTTGATTTTGTTTTAAAAGAGAATGTTGCTTTGAAAAACAAAATCATTTCTATTTCAAATGAATTGAATGTTTGTTTAGATAAGAATATTGTTTTGCAAAATAAGATTGATGCACTTGTTTGCCATGCTAGGGTAGTATCACACACTTCACCTATTGCATGCCACACTTCTTCTTCTAAGATTAATGATGATATTTGTTTGCTTAAGAAGAAGGTTGATTGTTTGGGCTCCACTATGAGCCAATGTGCCTTGAACCACAATCGGTTGGAAACCTTGGTTCGAAAGAAACAAGTTCCATCCTTTATGCATGCACACCCTTCACGGCATACACATGTTCCTCACGGACACACCCATCACATGTATGCTCATGTGTACACATGTACACATTGTGGACGTAAGGGCCACCTTGCTAAATTTTGTTTTGATAGATTACATACTACTAATTTAGCAAAGAAATTTGTTTGGGATAGAGAAGGGACTAACCCCCATGGACCCAAAAGAGTATGGGTACCAAAGACCACCCCTCCTATTTTTGATGTAGGTGTGGGCTCTCACATGACGTGAGAGTGATGACACCTTGGAGTGGATGCGTTCCGGACTTCATGGAAATCAAATTGGATGCATCACTTTCAAGGGAAGATTTGGTGGAGATGACCACCATGTTTTGGAGACAAGGAAAGTTGCTTCTTCGGTTTTTGGTAACAATCTTTTACTCCCATTTATTGTTTACATGCTTTTAATATTCATTGTTTATAGCATGTTTTTGATGTCTATGGATTAGTATGTTCATTCCATGTTTATTAGATCCTTGACATACATATATAGTATTTGAGACACATATGCTTATATGAACCCATATTTAGTGTTCTCACTTTTGTTTAAGCTATAATGTACATCATGAATCTAATACATGTGAATTTACATAGTAATCATGTTTTAGTTTTATCATGATGATTTTTATATTGTGTTTTGATGCTTCATGTTAAGGTTACTTGTTTAGATGTTAGTTTTCATTAAGACTAGGAATTATACTTGTACATATAGTGGGCCACAAATAAATCTATATATGTATGAGCTTGAACGCTTATTTGAACCCATTAGATGTGCTAGTATAGTCTAGCTTTGATGATTCATACATTTCAAACTTGTATTCCATTTTTGAATTTGTTTTATGATTGTGTGTTTCACTTCATGTATATGTGTATTTTGCCAAACTTGAAGATATACATGTATACCCCTTGAGTCATTTGCCCTTCATGCAAATATCTATTATGGACTCAAAGTGTGTTTAAGGGATATGTGTGTATACTTCTTGTGTTGACAAATCATACATATACCTTGAAAAGAATTGGTATCAAATTGTTTTAATGAAAAGCTAAATTTTCATACTTTTCATGCTTTTCATGTTTTCATGATTGTCATGTTTATTGTGTCAATATTTAACTTCATGTATATGTCCATCTTATCCAAACTATTGACTATACATGAGTATCCTTTTTGAGCCACGTGCCTTAATGCATATATTTTGTGGACTCGTTATGTTTTGGATATGTATGTATATTTTAGCTTGTATTAGACATACATATGCCTTGAAGATTAAATAAGGAGTTTTATATGATTTTTCATGTTTTTGATGGAATTATGTTTTAAGGAATAATTGAGCTTAATGAAATATTTTCATGATTATGATCTTCACATATTATTTGTACACTCATATCTATTGCTCATGTTTTGTTTCTCATGAGTTATGCTTTATTGGTTAGAGTGATGATTATCATGTGAATTTCAATTTTGTTTTATTCCTTGCTTGAATGATTTCGTACTAGTTAACAAGTTTTTCCATTTAACTAGTTGCGTTGTTCTTCACTTTGGTAGAGATTTTCAAACAAAACTACATTTTCAAATCTATCTTTGAAAACCCCTACTATCTAAGGGCGGTAGGATGGGAGATCATGTTCATGTATGCCCTAAATTGAAAATCTTTAAAACTTGAATTATGATTGGGTGGTAGATAATATGATGTATACACTTGAACTTATTATTATGTCAATTGGTATCATTGAACTCTTTCAATTGGTATCATTTTGATCTTCTTGTATACTCATATATGTTTTGTATGTATGTATACTTTAAATTCCAAGTATATCAATTTCTATTGGTATCTATCTTTCATACATATATATGTTTGTGTTTATGCTAGTGCTTGAGTTTCAATTTTGTTTAAATTGATTACTTTTAAATTGTTATCAAGACTATGCATGTCTTTAGTTTGTTTTTCATAAAGGGGGAGAAAATTTGATTTTGTATTTCAATTGGTATTTGTACTCCCACTCTTTATGATTAAAAGTTGTTATTTTGAACATATGATATCAACAACAAATTTGTTTATATATTTTCAAAATGAAATATATTCTTACAATTGGTATCAAAATTTGTGTTTAGACATTCAAATTTGTTATGTTGTTTTACAATTGGTAATTTGTTATGTTTAATTACAATTGGTATTTTCAAAATTTTATTTAAAGAAAATATTCAAAGTTTTGATTTGTATTTCCTATATGCAAGGAGAGCTTAACATCTCTCTTACATATAGTTTCATGTTGAGTATATTATAAATTGAGGAGCTTGACAACTCTTCTTTATATGATATACGTGTGTAGGGGGAGCTTCACATCTCCTCTTATGCATTACATAATATGTGTTATGTGAATTGGGGCTTGTCATCCCTTCTTCATGTAATGCATATGTGCAGGGAAGCTAACTTAGCGTCTTCCTCTTCATGAATGTATATAGCATATAACATATATTGATTCTTGTTTATTGGTATCAAGATGCTTCATTGACATATTTTTAATTGATATCATGTTTGTAGTCACCCCTTATTGATTTTGTTTTTTTTGTTTTAGACAAAAAGGGGGAGAACATTGTTTGCATTGTTTTGATTGACAAAAAGGGGGAGAAAGATTTTTACCCCTCATTTTATCTATGGTTTTGATTGTTTACCCCTTTGTTGATGATTGACAAAAAGGGGGAGAAGTATTTGAGTTTTATATGCATACTTATGTTTTATATGCATATATTATGTTTTAATATCAAGAATATTAAGTTTAATTGTTTATTAAGTTTAATTGATATCCAAAGCTTGCTTTGTAATTGTTGTACTTGGTATCTAGAGTTATATATGCTTCTTTATGTTTTTGCATATATTGAGTTCATGCATAAGCAAATAAACATAAATATATGAAAAATATGTATGTCTCTTGTTTAGAATCATAAGCTTTCATTGCATATTTATTTATTCATTTGTTATGCATGAGTTAAGGGGGAGCTTCCTTGAAGCTTATCTTTAATCCATGCATATATAACTCCATGAGTTTTGTCATCATCAAAAAGGGGGAGATTGTTGGCCCAATGGCCTTCCACTCTAGTTTTGATGATGATCAACACTCATGTAGTTATGTTTACTAATATTCTTGTGTTTCTAAGTTTCAGATCATTAACAGGATATTAGGTTGGTGATTAGCTTCAACAAGATGATTAGAAGCTATTCATGTTGATTCCGGTGCCAAAGCTTAAAGATCATACCTTTGCACTTGGAGAATCACGGAGTTTGGACCGAGTCTACTTGAAGATGAAGATCGTCAAGAAGACTTAGGTATCTAGTTTAGAGTTTGTGTTTTAGATCCATATTTGTAAAGCTTAGTTTAGTTGATATGCTCAAGTGCACAAAACACACACGTTTCATGATTTGGTTTTTGGTTTTCATGAATAATAGATCAAAACAAGTTTACCTTATACCTATGTATATTAGATATGTTCTAGATATACATACATGCTTTAAACTTGCTAGACAAACTTATTTTGACTATCCTATTCATGTTTTGGAAAATTCTAGTTTGATAAAATACAAGTTTTGTTTTTGATAAAATTGGCAAGACACAAAAATGAATTGATATGATTGATATATGTCTTGAAATTTTTATCACAAGTTTGGTTATCAAAGTAAAATGATAAAACAAGTTTTAGAAAAACATATTTTTAGAAAAACAGTTTTTATTATGATTAAAACTATTTTTTAGATTTACTGTGAATTTATGGGATTTTTATTGAGTGAAAAGACCTATTTTCAAATCCCGTATCTGTGCAGAACTGAGGACTGGCTGACAGGCCAAGCTGTCGACCGGACCGGTCGACCGCACCATAGGCCGGTCGACCGGGACGGTCGACCGACGTGTACAAGTCTGTGCACGTTTTGGAGTCTCTGGAACGGTCGACCGGGCTGGTCGACCGAGATGAGAGTTCTGCTCTCAGGATGTTTCGGTCGACCGGGCCGGTCGACCGCTTTTGCCCAACGGTCACATTTTTGACCGTTGGCGGTCGACCGGACCGATCGACCGGCAGTCTGTCAGACTGCCAGCTCAGCCTAACGGCTAGTTTTGTTTGGGGGCTATATAAACCCCATCTCTTTGGGGATTTTTGCCAAGTTTTTTAGAGAAAAAATACTAGTTTTCTGAAGTGTTTAAAAGAGTTTTCAAAAGAGTTTTAAGTGCAAAAACTTCTCATCTTTATTTGTTTTGGGTTTTTGAAAAATCAAAGAAAAATAGGTTTTTGGGATTTTTGCTTAGATCTTCAATTCTATCATATTGCAAGTATTTTCCCAAAGATTTTTCTTTGTTGCTTGTTTCCAAAAACACTTGTTTCCACACTTGAGCTATCTTCTATCATAAACTATTAGGATCTTGTTTTTGTGAAAAAGATAAGAGAAAAAGAAAGAGAAGTGTTTGAGGTTGTTTGTTGTAAACCTCATAGTTGTAAACACCCTTATATTTGTGAATCCCTCTTCGGTAGAGGTGATCGGGTGATTGTGTTGTGGATCCCTCTTAGGTAGAGGTGATAGTGTTTGGTTGTGAGCCTCTTCGGTAGAGGTGTGTGGATTGGTTGTTGTTTTGGCTACGGGCCTAACCCCTCGGTTGTGAGGAGGTTGTTGTTGAGAGAGGAGTTTGGTACTCCTAGAGTTGTAAGAAATCCTCTTCGGTAGAGGTTCCCTCGGTGGGAGTTGAGATAGTGGAAATCCTACACGGTGGTGTAGGCGGGGATGTAGAGCAAGGTGCTCGAACCTCGAAACAAATCTTGGTGTTTGCGTATTGATCCATTGTCTCTCTAACTCTCTCTCTTATATTTGTGCAAAGCATCATATTCATATCATATCATATTTGCTTGTGTGTGCACATATTTCTTATTGCTTGGATTGCTTGTGTGTGTGTGCCTAACTTGTACTCATCCAACAAGAGCTTCACATAGCGCCTCAACCCATTTCAAGGGGAATCAAGGGGAGTTAGTCCAGAGCCTCGCAAGGGGAATTCGGCTACACTTGTTGTATTGTATTAGTTTGTGCATAATTTGCATTAGCTTCCGCATTTAGCGCACTTAGTTTGCATTAAGTTTCTTAGATTAGCACTTACACCTATTCACCCCCCCTCTAGGTGTTTTTCAGTTTTTTACTCCCAGGATTAGCAGATTGGGCTTCAAAACTCTTAGGCTTCTTTTAGGCTCTAAAATTCTCAAATAAATTAGAGTTTTGAGCTTCTTCTTCACCTCATGCCATGGACCTAGAAATACACAAGAAAGCCATTATTTAGCAGAATTTTATAAAGAATAAGTGTGAAAATATGGTATGAAATATGCAAATATAGAGACCAATCATAACCGCTGCGAATCTCTTAGGGCTGTACTTGGCATGCACCCCGGGGGAGGGTAGGACAAGATCTTTTCCATAGGAGAAAACCCGGCGATGGCCCAGACCTTCCTCAATCAATTTATGAAGGTCCAAGGTAACTACCCAGCGAGGGATTTCAAAGCTCTCGGCTGGGTACACCCTGCTCAGAAGTCGTAGTGGAGAGACTTGGCATTGTATGTTGATTAGTCTTTGAAATTGCATATTTAATACCACATCTTCACATTTATTCAATATTAAATTCTGTTAATAATACCTCTCTTGTATGTTCTTAGGTCCATGGTGTGGAATGAAGAAAAAGATCAAAAATATCATTTATTTGGTGATTTTTAAGGCCTACATATGGCCATTGACTTTGGGGAGCTGATCTGCCAAAACAGGTTGCAGTTGTCCGAAGTCAGCAGGACATATTGACGCGGGGGGGGGGGGGACTAGAAGAGTGTGGCAGGCGGTGCCACGCGAGCGGCGCCCGTATTACCCGAAAACACGAAAATTGCCGTGAAAACACGGAATGGCAATACGGAGAAGCTGCGCATCGAGATTCAACGCGCGGCCCGTGATGCCCCTGGTGCCCCCCTTAGCCTATAAATACTCCAGGTTTTCAGAACAGAAAAGGAAGAGAGTTTTTAGGGGTAGTTTCTCCCATTTGTGTAATTTAGTATAGTTTTCTTCTTTCTTTTATTTTTCATTTTCGTTGTAAATCATGTAATAGGGAAGAGAGAGATGCATAGGATGAAGGTTAGTGTTCTTGTAATGGAAGGTGACATTCTATGAAAAGTTCTCTCCTTATCACTATTGGTTTTCTTCTCTCTAACTCTCTACATGCTTAACTTTTTCTCTCCTGGCAACTAATCACTAACCACTACCTTACTAGCTCTTACTTGATAATCCACATGAATCTAATAGCCTCTACTTGGTCTTGCTCTTGCAAGAGCCATTGATGTTTCATGATGATGGATTCTAGCACTTTAACATCTAACTCTCTAACAAGTTACCATTACTTTACTTCATGCTTGCTCTAGTTAGTTTTGATGGTTTAAGTGTAGTTTGCTCTTGTTTGTTGAGTTTAGATGTGAAAGTGATCTTATGGATCATGCTTTATAAGGGTTTGAAGCCAAGGACTGGTGATGACTAATGATTCATGTGAGGCAACTATCACTACAAGGTTAGCATATTAGTGGTGTCATTAGTAGTTAGTAGCCATAGGTTTTCTTTCCTTTTTACTTTGTTTTAGAAAAAATATCAAAAATCACAAATACATTCTTTTCATTGTTTTTATCTTTGTTTCCACCGTGCACCTCTCTTTTCATTCTTTGTTTTCTTTTCTTTTCATTCTTTGAAATATAGAAGAACCATTAATATACATATGTGAACATACTGGTAAAGTTTCTATCACTTTCTGTCCTTGTGGATTCGACCCGTTTAGCCTCGATGCTATAACGAAAGTATCGAGGAAGCCAAAGCGCACACACTTTTCAAAACAACACTTTTTTTTGTGGACAGTTTTTCCCTGATCAAATTTTGGCATCGTTGCGGGGATGGAAACGGTTTGATTTCACATTTTTGTTAACTTTTCTTTTTTGTTTCTTAGTATAGTTAACAGTTTTCAGAATCTAATAACTATAGAAGCCCACATTCCCCTGTTTCTCCTTGCTCGAGAAAGCAAGGAGTTGTTACCCGCTTCTTTTTCAGGGGGTATCTTCAATTACATATATCTGTATATTCTGCTGCTAGTTTTCTGTTTAGATTATCTGTGCAGTGTAATAATTAAGAACTAAAATACGATAATTAGATGTTTTAAAATGGTTTAGACATTTGCATCTAGGCATGTGTCAATTTTCATTCTGATATAATGTATTTTATTCTTCTATTGTTGTGATCTGGATAGAGGTGTACATATTACATTGCATATAGTTAGGACAAATACGTGGGTGATTTACTTGCTTTGTATGTTCATTCTTTTCTATGTTGCACACTTGCACAAATTGAACTTAAAGGTATATCCCAATACAACATAAGGTGGGGAAGTCATTATCCTTTCTTAACCCAAAAATCACCTTCCCACTCACACAACCCAAGCCTAAATAAAACTTTCTAGACGTTGGCCACTAAGGACATCTCAGACTCATTTAAGAAATTGACCTAAGTGGGAAGTTGTTAGAATTTGACTCTTATCAAATCAGTTCAAAGGTTGGGGATTGAGAGGCGAAACCTCGAAGAATAGTGGTTTGGCATAATTAGGCCCGTTGTTCTAACACGGATACCTCCCATTGATCTTGCCCCTACCTAGCCGATTAACTTGTGGTCAGATTCCTACAATGTACTCCCCGTGGACAGTCTAACCAATTAGGAGTCGTCCAGATCTAGGTCAACCCTAGTATAGTCTTATTTTTGAATTTTTCTTTCTTTCTTTCTTTGTTTTTTTTGTGATTATTGTGATAAAATGGAATATAACCAAAAAATTTTCAACCAAATGAATCCATTTTTCACTGCTACCTCATTTGACTCGGATAACTCTAACCCGGTTATATACAACATGAACTAACCATATATGCCAGATTTGGTTTGTCCGACTCAATATGACCCATATCCCCAATCCTATGACAATAATTTTTAAAATAATTTTCACTCTTCATAGAGTCAATGGAGATTGACCCCCAAGTCAAAATTTCAACCACCTTATCCACCATCTTCTTTTCCATGTTGTGCTTCATATACTTCTTTTTATTAACTACCAATTGAAGAAAAATCAGAGATACAAAAGAGTATAGAAGCCATGCTTGAGTCCCAACAACAAATTCTTAAAAATATGTTAAACTCATCATTTCAACCAAATTATCAAGAGAGTCATACTCTTAATATAGGATTAGGTTAGCATCATGGAACATAGGTTCTCTTATAGGTAGATTAGCAGAGTTAGTTGATGCCATGGTTAGACGGAATGTTAGTATTTTGTGTGTGTAGGAAACTAAGTGGGTAGGTGAAAAAGTTAGAATTATTGAGCCTTGGGGTTATAAACTTTGGTATACTGGTAGAGATAAAAAATTATAATGGGATGGGTGTGATCATAGATAGACAACTGCTTGAGGATGTAGTGAAGATTAGGAGAAAGGGTGATAGAATTTTACTAGTTAAACTTATTTTAGGTAAGAAGATTTTTAATATTATTAGTATTTATGCACCACAAGTAGGACTTGATGAGTCAAGTAAGCGTTAATTTTGGGAAGATTTAGATGAGATTGTGCAAGGCATACCCATTATAGAAAAGATTTTCATAGGCAGTGACCTCAATGGGCATATAGGAACTAGTCGTTATTGGTTTAATAGTGTACATGGAGGATTTAGTTTTGTTGAAAGAAATGAACCAAGTAACTCGATTCTAAATTTTTCTTTGTCATATGATTTGATCTTAGCGAATACTTAGTTTAGGAAGAGAGAGTCTCACTTTATCACTTTTAAAAGTAGATCAAGTGCCTTTTAAAAGTGGATCAAGTGCGAGCCAAATAGATTTCTTTTTAACTAGAAAAGCAGATAGAGGTTATTGTATGGATTGTAAGGTAGTACCAGGTGAGAGTGTAGTAACCCAACATAGACTCTTAATTTTAGACGTCTGGATTAGAAGGAGATTTAGAAAGATTAAACATAAGTTAGATCCTAAGATTAAGTGGTGGCGGCTAAAAGAAGGTAACCAAGAAGTTTTTGTAGATCGAGTAGCACATGAAGCAGATTGGAAAGCCCAAGATGTTCCCAATACAACATGGAACAAAATTGCTAGCTGCATTAAAAAAATAGCTAAAGATGTACTTGGTGAGTCACGGGGTGGTGCTCCACCATGTAAGGACACATCATGGTGAAATGAAGAGGTAAAAGCTTCCATTAAGATCAAATGAGACTCTTATAGAGATTTGAGGAAAAATTATGATGGAGTGCGTTTTGAGTGGTATAAGCTAGCCAAGAAGGAGGGTAAGAAAGCTGTTTAGAATGCAAGAACTAAAATGTACAAAGAAGTGTATGAGAAGTTGGAGACCAAAAAGGTTGACAAGGATATATATAGAATTGCTCGAATAAGAGAGAGAAGACTAGAGACTTATGTACTATGAGGTGTGTCAAAGATGAGGATCAGAAGGTTTTAGTTCGAGATGAAGAATCAAAGAAACATGGAGAGAGTATTTTGACAAATTGTTCAATGGTAGTTCTACTCAAAACTTGGATGATCTTACCATTCAGTGTCAAGATATGAACCATAGTTATATGCATAGAAGTGAATCTGAAGTTAAAGAAGCCTTGAAGAGGATGAAGTCAAGAAAAGCTGTTGGCCCGGATGGAATTCCTATTGAGGTATGAAAATACTTAGGAGAGGAGGGTGTGAGATGGCTGACAAACCTCTTTATTAAGATCTGGCTAACTAAAAAATGCCAGATGAGTGGAGAAAGAGTACCTTAGTATCTCTCTATATGAACAAGGATGATATCCAGAGTTGTTCACTATCGTGAAATAAAACTCATGTGCCACAACATGAAGCTTTGGAAAAGGGTAATTAAACACAGGTTAAGGCAGAATATTACAATATCAGAGAACCAGTTTGGGTTCATGCCGGGGCGATGACGACAAAGGCTATTCATTTGCTTCATCAACTTATAGAGTGATTTTTAGAGAGAAAAGAAATTTGTATATGGTCTTTATTGATTTAGAAAAAGCTTATGATAAGATGCCAAGAGAGATATTATGGTGGGCATTGATGAAAAAGGGAGTTCCTATCAAATATATTGACATAATTAAGGATATGTATGATGGAGTAGTGGCAAATGTCAGAACTTGTAGAGGCAAAACAAGTGATTTTTCTATCACAATTGGATTGCATCAAGGATCTGCATTGAGTCCATTCTTATTTGCCATAGTGATGGATGAGCTTACTAGAGCTATTCAGGATGAGATACCATGGTGTATGCTATTTGCTGATGATATTGTCCTAGTTGATGAGACGAGAGCTGGGGTAAATGCCAAATTGGAGTTATATAGGCAAACTCTAGAATCTCGAGATTTTGGATTAAGTAGAGCCAAAACAGAGTATATGGAGTGTAAATTCAGAAAATAAGAAATTCGAAATTATAGTATTGTGAGACTAGATGGACAAAAAATACCGATGAGCTGTCATTTTAAGTACTTGGGTTTTATTATCCAAAAGGATAGGGAGATCGATAGTGATGTCAACTATAGGATTCAAGCCGGCTGGTTGAAATAGAGGAGCGCAACAAGAGTTTTATGTGATCGTAACATTTCGTTATGACTGAAGGAAAAGTTTTATCAGACTGCTATTAGGCCAGCTTTGTTATGGCACAGATGTGGGCTATAAAGAGACATCATGCCCAGAAGATGAGTGTAGCAAAGATGCACATGCTTCGTTGGTTGTGTGGTAATACGCAGAGAGATAAGGTGAGAAATGAGGATATTCGTACTAAGATAGGTTTATCCTCTATAGAAGAGAAGATGAAAGAAAAACGCCTACGATGGTTTGGTCATGTGTGACGTAAACATACAGATATACCAGTCCAGCGAGTAGAGTGTATCAATTTAGGCAAGTTAAAAGAGCTCAGGGAAGACCGAAGAAAACATGGATGGAGGTAATATGACAAGCTATAGAGGCTAAAGGTCTTAGTGAAAGCAAGGCATATTACTCGATAGGAATAAGTGGATAAAGCTGACCATGTGCCCGATCCGGCGTAATTCTCTTTTAGTTCATGTAGCCTACCCCAAATACTTGGGACAAATGGCTTAGTTGTTATTCTTGATGTTTGTCATACTCATCTTTTTCAGTCTCACCGATTCAAATTGAACAACCATCAATCCTGAAATTGAGTATGAAACTCTTTTGTGAGTCTAAGCGATTATCTCAAAACATATTGGAATCACTATTTTCCCAGTATCAAGCTTCACATACTTCTTTTCCAGAACATCTAACTGCAAAAAAATCCATCATGGAAATGGGTATGGAAGCCTTGTGTGAGTCCGAGCAACAATCGCAAAATCTGTTGGACTCACGATTTCACCACAATTTTCAAAACCAACTTTCATACTCACCTTTTCAAGAAGAACCAATTGCAAAGAGTATGGAAGACATGATTCGACTCAAAATTCTGTTAACTAGCCTATCAGTAGGTTAGAGTCAATATAAGCGAATTGATCAATGAGAATGAGGAGAATCTTTCTTTCCAACCTTTGACCAATTTTTATATCCCTAACTTTATTAATTGGACGCAAGAATCATGTTATTTTGGAAATCAAGATTCAATTTCAGCACTCCTATTTGAACTTGACCAAACTCCAAGTTTTGAAAGTCTCATTGACATTTTTGCAAGTTATCCCTTTTTTGAAATTGAAATTGAACATTAATGTGATCCTAAATCTTATGTTAGTAATTCCATTTCACATTTTGATTCAATAATGACTCCAATATCTTTACCAGATTTTTTTTTCATATTTCGGAGTCAACATTGAATCCTGTACGAGTACACCGTGAAATTGAATCACCAATATCTTATGATCACACATCATTGATGGAAAAAGTATGTGAACATAATTTTTTTAGTTTGGACCCTATTTTTGAACCAATTACGACTCCTACTTTTGAATCCAAACTTGATCTAAGTCACATTCCCGAGTCGGTATTAGTTCCTATTCCGTTTGAGCCCAAATCGATCATCTTCCATAATCACACTTCATTGTTGGACAAAGGTGTTGAACAGAATGACTATAGAAATATGTTTGAAAATTAAAAATTGGATAGGGATAATTTTTTAAATAAAATCATACACTTTTACATTCTTTTACTGGGTTATAGTAGAGAGTTACTGGTGGGTTCCTGCAAGATCCACAATCTCTGAATTGGGCCGCATTTCATGGGTCAATCAGACCACCACTGGAACATCACTATGAGGTAATTTTTTTTCTTTCCATTTGTTTCATGCATATACACATTCATGATGCATTGAGGATAATGCATGAGATAAGTATGTGGGAGAATTTACTAACATAGTGTGTTTATATTTTTCTTTCATTTTACACTTCTTTTTAGATTTTTCTTTTTTGTATAGAAACCCTTTTCTTTTTTTTCCTCACAAAATTTTTTTAAATAAGAGAAATAGTTTTGATTTATTTTAAAGAAAGTTAAGAGGATCTTAGGAATTAAGAAGAGCTAAAATTATGAATTCATAAACTGAGTCAAAATAATAGATCTTTTTTAAATTTTAGAATAAGAAAGTAAGATTGAAAAGATAATTTGATCTTGAATTTTTTGCCTTAGATATATACACTCCACACTTACATAATTTTTTGAGATTGAAACAAAGACTGAAAATATCATAAAAAATAAAAAAATAATAAAAACCATAAAAATCATTTACTAAAGCTGGGTAATTATGCCTCGGAAAGCATGATCATTCAAGCCTAAAATAGTGCACAAAAATAAAATAATCCCCTTTAGTTTTATGACCTTGTTTACTCAAGTCCTTAAGCCTGTGGGATGTTTTCCCATCTGGTTCCCTAAAACCATCTAGTTTAGGAGTAACCGGCTAAAGGCTTACTACCTGGGTAAGCTAGAAAGCCTAAGAAACTAAGGGAAGAAATTTTTTTTGATATAAATAAATGGCATGAAAGTTAGAGTCGATATCCCAAAAATCTTCGCAGTTCACAAAGTGCATATTTTCTAAGAGTTTTATGAAAGATCAAAGAATCGATTCAATTTTAAATTATTATATTTAATTTATAAGAAGATTTTACATTTAGACTTAGTTTAAGGAAGAATAATTTCTTGTTAACTTATGATCTTGGATCACTTAAATTTTTGCAAAAAATATTTCAACATTTTTCTCTATTTCAAAATGCATTTTCAAAATACTAACATTTGATTTCTTTCTTTATGAATTTTGTGGGTGTAATCCGCTGAAAACTCTTAGGAGACAAGACTCCTCCTCTAGGGAAACCTAGAGGTTTAACGGCTTGTTGCACATGCTCAGTGCAATCGCATCACCTGTGAAAGTGGTGTAATAATTTTCTTAGTTTTTTTTGTTTTGCTTGGGACGATCAAAAGATAAGTGTGGGGGTGTGATTAGTCTCCAAATTGTATATTTCATACCTCATCTTCATATTTATTCAATATTAAATTCTGTTAATAATACATCTCTTGTATGTTCCTAGGTCCATGGTGTGAAATGAAGAAGAAGATCAAAATTCCTATTTATTTGATGATTTTTGGGCCTACATATAGCCATTAACTTTGGGTAGCTGATCTGCCAAAATAGGTTGCAATTGTCCAGAAACCAGCAGCACATACCGACAGGGGGACAAACCAGGAGAGTGTGGCAGGCGGCACCGCACGAGCGGCGCTCGTATTATCGCGGAAATGCAGTAATTGTCGCGTTTCCATGGCAATACAGAGGAGCCAAGCGTCATCGATCCATGATGCCCCCTGGTGCCCCCTTAGCCTATAAATACCTCAGGTTTTCAGAATAGAAAAGGAGGAGAGTTTTTAAGAGTAGTTTCTCCCATTTGTGTAATTTAGTGTAGTTTTCTTCTTTCTTTTGTTTCTCATTTTCTTTGTAGATCATGTAACAGGAAAGAGAGAGATGCAAATGATGAAGGTTAATGTTCTTGTAATGGAAGGTGACATTCTATGAAAGGCTCTCTCCTTGGCTTTCTTCTCTCTAACTCTTTACTTGCTTAGTTTTTTCTCTCATTGAAACTAACCACTAACCAATAACTTGTTAACTCCTTACTTGATAATCCACATGAATCTAATAGCCTCTACTTGGCCTTGCTCTTGCAAGAGCTATTGATGGCTCATGATGATGGATTATAACACTCTAACATCTAACTCTCTAATAAGTTACCATTACTTTGTTCCATGCTTGCTCTAGTTAGTTTTGATGGTTTAAGTGTAGCTTGCACTTGTTTGTTGAGTTTGGATGTGAAAGTGATCTTATGGGTCATGCTTTGTAAAGCTTTTGAAGCCAAGGACTAGTGATAGCCAATGATATATGTGAGGCAACTATCACTAAGATGTTAGCACATTGGTGGAGACATTAGTAGTTAATAACCATGAGTTTTCTTTTCTTTTTACTTTATTTTAGAAAAAATATCAAAAATCACAAATATATTCTTTTTAATGTTTCTATCTTTGTTTCCACTACGCTTTCCTTTTCATTCTTTGTCTTCTTTTTTTTCGTTCTTTGAAACATAGAAGAACTGTTAACATACACACGTGAACATACAGATAAAGCTTCTATTACTTTCCGTCCCTGTGGATTCGACCTGTTTAGCCTCTATGCTATAAAGGAAGTATCGAGGAAGCCAAAGCACACACACTTTCAAAACAACACTTTTTTTTTGTGCATGGTTTCCTCCGATCATATGTCGTGAGTACTTCGTAGAAGAGCTAATGAAGATTGGACCTCATGAAGCAGTCAGGGTCACCTGCTATGTAATAGAGATCAATGTGCCCAACTTCTTCGCCATCTTCAAGCTGTACTGTCCAGCTACGGGGACTTTCTTCACTCTTGTTGGTGTATAATGGTTGGCGCTTCATGAGATATGGGAGATATGAAACCTCCCGATAGGCTCGACGCTTTATGAGGAGTATTTTTCTAGCACCATGTAGCTAGAACAGATGGAAAATGTTGACCCGGAGATGTTTGAAACATATCGGGAATTGATGTGCCATTTCTACATCTGCATGGACATCCACATGCCCGTGGAAATGCAAACTGTATAAAGGTCTGGGCAGACTATCTGTTCCCAATTTTAGAAGGTGCCCCAGAGGAAGTTTAATTCCCCATCTCTGAAGAGGATATTCGTCAGAAGATGATATCCAGTGCCGTGAAGATGTCGTCTTGGAGGAGGATGACGGGATTTACGAGAAGGGTGACAAGTTCAAGAGCTTTCATCATCAGGCGAAGCATCCTATGTCACGAAGAGCCCTCCTCGTCGGCTTCCTATCAGTCTGGTTGAAGAAGTTGCATTGTTTCATCCCCTCCGCATGACGGGATCTTATCGTGGGTACTTCTCCCTGCGGTTCAGCTCGTATATGAGAAACCTCTTGGCTTGCTTCCTGTCATGGTTTGTGGCGTTCAGCATGGCTTCGGGCACTAATGGAAGCTTTCTGCTGATCGCCTGCTACCAGAGGCGGAAGGGGCAAATACTTCCTCGTCACGGGCCCAACCATAGAGTAGAGATGCCTTACACCATTTAATGGCATGGTTCTCACTGCATTGTCCTACCATTATCCAACCTGGAGAAGAGCCACCAGAAGGTGTACGCTTCGTGCATCTTCGTCATTTTGAATGGTCGCAGTGGTTGCAGACCTCCATTGCTTGAGTACGAAAACTGGTACGCTGTTATAACGCGTACAACCTCTACAGATACTTTCCTTCCATTCCCAGTGCTGAATACAGTGAGGAATCTTTTGATATAGGTGACAGGAGATCTTCCCTCAGGCAGGGAGTATTCAAGTGGTTGGTGAGCATCCGACCATCTTATTTGGCGTATCGATGCGGTGACATTTGTTACTTGGAGCCGCACATCCTCAGTCATTTTGCTCGTCAGTTTGGGTATGACCAACTCTACGTTGGGAATCCCAACCCTCGCCTGGCCTTCATGGAGAGTCTGATAGATGGAGCCAGAGCTTGGAGGCACTTCATGTTGGTTGCACCGAGGCTCAGTTCTGCATACCATACTTAACCCTAAACTTATTAACAAATTAGGGTTTTGTCAATGGTACCAGACTTCCAACTCTAACCCTGTAGGATTCAACAGCAATTCAACTGGGACCAAGCTCATCTTCAAAAGATTGAAGCAAAAAGCGGCAGAACGAGATCGGAGGAAGCGGGTTAGGGTCCCAGGCCTCCCGGAGTTCTTGGCTGAAGCTGGGAGTGAAGCTTCAGATGCTGAGAGTCTTCGATTTAAGAAAGTAGGTGGTGGAGAAGCCGCTCCCGAAGCTACTAGTGGAGCAAGTAAAGCTCCTCTTGAGGAAGAGGAAGAGGAAGAAGACCGCGACACGCACTTTAATCAGAAGCGGAAGAAGCCAGAGCCGAAGGAACTGCTCCCGAAGAACCTGTCCAGAAAGAGCCTCGTAGGAAGCAAGTAGTGAAGAAGTCTCGCTGAGATGCTCAAAAGGCTTCTACTGCCGCGATAAGTGAATCAGTAGCGGAAGTTTCGCCTCCTTTAATCCTCAGGTTGCCTAGTCAGAAGGATGCTCCAAAGGAGGCTGTTAAGGTTTCCGGTGAGCTTGATTTTCTTCATGTTATTTTCCTTCATCACCGTTCTTTACTTCTGTGATTAATTGCTTTGCTTCTTAATCTCAAATATAGGCGAGGAAACTCTGGGTGGAAGAGAGGAGAAGCTCGACGACCTCTTCATCTATAAGGAGGGAGATGAAGCGACTTATTTTGCCTCCGAAGGCCTCAGGGATCAGAAGCTGGATGTTGGGCCTTCTGGTGGAGCTGTCACCATTTAGGGGTATGAATCTGAAGATGTAAAGATTCTGAAATCCTCTGAAGAAAGGCAACGGATTACTGAGCCACCTGTCAAAGAACCAGCTACTGGGGAGGCTCTGGCCGAAACCACTGCTGCTGAGGGTATGGCGCTTCCTGAAGTTGCATCAGGAGACATGCCAAGTTGTAAGGTGGATTCCCCTACTATGAAGGGTCTTTGGCTAAACTGTTGCTACTGTGGTCACCTCCCACATGGAGATTGTTCCTGCTGCGACAGTCAGCACTGGGGTGATTACTGCTATCACCTCAGCTCCCTAGGTAATGATCGTAAGAATTCAGCCGTCGACTTTGCATATGCCATATTTTCTTTCTTTAACTTCAAAGCCTTTTTGCAGGAACCTTAGCGATTGAGGTTTTACCTACACACAAAAATATAGAATTTCAGAACTTAAGAATAGAATGTGTAAGTACTCAATACTACCACTATGGTAAGTGGATATTCGGGTCGTGATTCACAAGGAGGGACTAGCGATGGAAGCTTTTTTGCAAGTTCTATTTTAAATTACAATCAATGGTTAAAGTTCTTCTTTTAGTTCTTGAAAAGAAAAAGAAAATAAGTTACAATCAAGTTAAGAAGAAGGTGATAGATTGAGAAGGAGGAGAAAATAGAAGATGAATTTATACAAGGAAATTAAAAGAGTGATAAAAGAGTTGGGAGATTGTGGTGTTGGTGATCTAAACTAAAAGTTAAAAGAAAAAAAAGAAAAGCTAAAAGAAATACTTACCTCCTCTGACCAAATACTTACCATGAATTTGTGGCTACGATGTTACCTTGAAGTGGAGGCAATCAACGCATAGCCTATAAGAGTTAATTCCTGTCTCTTTCACATTACATTATCAAGACGATACAAGTATGAAATGATACAGACTGAGACTAAGATCCATCGTCATGAGCTATCAGTGGCACTCGCAAAAGCAAGGCTCTTTCGATGCTATAAGACTCACGTGGATTGCACTTGGTACCAAAAGGAGAGAAGTAGAAAAGAAGAAGAAGAACGCAAAAACAAAAAAGAACATAAAAATGTAACTATAGATTCATTGTTGTAACAATAAGAGAAGAGAAGAACAACTTACATCAGTGTCACTCTCAGCACAAGCTTCGCTCTCATTCTCCTATGAAACTCTGATCTCCTCTGAATTACATAAATAAAAGCTGAAAATTACATGAAAAGAAAAATAAAAAACTACACTAAAAAGAATGAAAAATTATCCTAAGAACCCTTCTCTGCTTCATCATTCCTCTGCCTCTGATGTGTGGGGTATTTATAGCATAGAAATGGATAAGGAAACAAGTTGAAAGATAGGAGGAGCTGGCTATTTCTAAATTTAAATCCTCCCCTTATCTCCAAACTTGATTTGATGTGGATATTCAATTCTAATCTGCAGCTTGTTGGCGTATTGATCACTAAATATAACTTATCAAATGATAGAATTAGAAACAGTGATCAACGTATGAGTTGTAGCCCTTTAAGTCTTTTTTCTGAATTATCTTGAATTATCAGATTTGAGATTAGGTAGCCAAAGTTATGATTCAAATACAAAAATTCAGTCAGAATCTGAGTCAAAATTGCTTCATCTCATCCGTTGATCTTCTCTCTATCCATTTATCCATTTGGATTTTGAATTTAGATTCAGTTTTCATTTGGTGTTATATTTATGATTTGCTCTGATCTTCAGCTGAACATTTGTCCCAATTCTTGATTTGTTCTTGGTGTGGCGATATTCTCATAGATCTTTAAGTTAATCAAATTGATTCACCAAAATCTGATTTTTAACTGACTAGATCTGAGATCATCCTCAGCTAACCAAATAAATCTAATTAAATCTGATTTTAACTGATATTTATTTGGTTTAATCCTCTTTCTCTTCATTACTATATACTGCAAAATAGACATTTAAGATAAGAAAATTAGCAGATTTATTACATGATAAATATAGGAGTGTAATGCAAAGAATACAAAATATGTGTACAATCACACCCTCACGCCTATCTTTTGCTCGTCCTCGAGCAAAACAAAAAAACTAAACCAAAGATTATTAGACCATTTTCGCAGGTCACGCAATTACACTGAGCATGTGCAACAAGTCGTTAAACCTCTAGGTTTCCTCTAGAGGACGATTTTTATCTCATGAGAGTTTTTAGTGGATTACACCCATAAAATCCATAAAGAAAGAGAAACAAAGTGTTAGTATTTTGAAAATACATTTTGAAAGAGAAAAATATTTAAAGTATTATTGTAAGAATTAAGTAATCTATAAGTTATAGGAAAACTGAACTTTTCATTCTTAAGCTTAGTTTTTATTCAAAAACTTGTTACCAATCAAGGCAAGGAGTCAAACTGTATTTCTCATCTAGTCTATTATTTTACCCTAAGTTATATGCACCTTTGTGACCATGAAATTTTAACTCGAGGTTCTTTAACTCTAACTCTTATGCCTTATTTTTTCTTTTATTTTTTTAATTTTTAGTGATATTATTCCTTAGTTCTATTAGGCTTTCTAATCTGCCCATGTAACGAGCCTTTAATCGGTGACTCCCAAACCAAACGGTCTTAGGGTACCGGGTGAGAAAACACCCCAAGGACTTAAGAACTTGAGTAAATAAGGCCACAAAATTAAGGATTTTATTATATGAACCGCTTTTAGGCGTGAATACTTATGCTTTATGAGGCACAAATACCCAACTTAATCAGAGAATTATATATATATATTTTCTTTTTCTTTTTTAATAATGCATAAGAATCTTTTTTTTTTTGAACCTAAGTGTGTAAGTGTATAAAACATGCATATATCAAGATAAAAATCAAGACTTAATTACTTTTCCAAATTTTCTTCCTAACCTTGGAAATCAAACAAATAATTTTATTTGATCAAGTATAAGAAATCCTTATATGATTCTCCTATTCCTTAAAATTTACTTAATTTCTTACAAAAAATATGTCAAAATATTGTTTCTATTTTCAAAAAGTTTTAAAAGTAAAGAAAATGTTAATAATTTTTTTAATAATAAAAGAAAAATCTAAGCTATGTTAGAACCCTCCCCCACACCTATCTCATGCATTATCCTCAATGCATGAATTAATGCATAGATGCATGAAAAAGAAGAAAGGGAAGGAAAATATTAGTTATGGAGGTGGTTTCGGTGGTGGTCTGATTGAGTCAAGCGTTGCTACCCAATCAAAATAATGTGGTGGTTCATGGAACCCTCCTTTATTGACCTCTTTTCTACCCTCAATATGAATAGGATCATGAAAGATCCTATCATGAAACTTACTCCCTTTACATGATCAGTCTTGAAAAATCATGACGGAGTCATCATAGTCTATACCTATGTCCAACAAAAGAATGTGAGTTAGTGGAATGGTTGACTTCGACTCAAGAATGATAGGTTCAGGAACTAATACTAACTTAGAAAAATCAACTTTGGGTTCGAGAGTCAGTTTTGGTTCAAGAGTTGAGTCCAAGTACAAGATTGAAATTCACATTATTTTCCCATTGATGGAATGTGACTATCCAAAATTGGTGATTTTATTTCTAGATCTATGGGTACGGGAATAAATATTGGCTATGGAAATTGGTCCAAATTGGGTAAGAATACCGAAGTCAACATAGATTCAAAAATGGAAACTGAATCACACAGTTGGGGATCGGGTTCACATTCATGATCAAGTTCAATCTCATTAAAATGTAAACTTGCCAATTCGTCAATGGGTTAATATTGGTCAAGTTCAAGGCTTTGTGGTGAAATTGAATCTTGGTCAAAGTCTTCAAGATATTGTAATTCTTGGTTTTCATCAATATGGCTAGAACTGTCGAGAATAGTCAAAGATTAGGTAGGGAGAGTTTTCTTATTCCTATGCATGTTTTCCAATGTACTAAGTCTTGCCTCTATCATATCGAGTGGATCATTTTGGAATTGAATCATGGATTCCATACTCTTTTCTAAGTCGACATGTTCTTCTTGAAAAATAGAGTAAGGATCTGTGACTTGAAAATTTTGATGGGTTTTGAATCTTCTAAAATTTGAATTCGTCGCTCAAGCTCATCTATGACTTTCATCCTTTTTTCCCAATCAATTGATTCTTCTAATGGTTGTTCGGGAGAAGGAGTATTGAAGCTGGATGTTGGTAAGGTGGTTGACAATATGACTCGGGGGAGTTGTACCCCCATTGACTCTGTGAAGAGTAGTGATGATTATTCCAGTCTTATTCATAGTATTGGGACCGGGGCATGTATTGATTCGGATAAGACCAATGCGACACACTAGGATGGTTAAAGTTATGATATGCCGGGTTGGTAATATCCAAAAAGAGGTTGGGGTGTAATATGGATTACCGTTAAAATTGAAAAAATTATTGTTATAAACCATATCACACAAGAATTATCAAAATCAAACAAAGAAAAACAAATAAATAATCAAGCAAAAGAAAAAATCTAATTTAAGTTAGGGTAAACCTTAGACTTAGACGACTCCTAACTGGTTAGACTGTCCACAGGGGATATATTGTTGAATCTGACCACAAGTTAATGGGCCAGGTGGGGGTAAGATTGGTGGGAGGTATCCGTTCTTAAAAGCAACGGGCCTAATTAAGCCAAACCACCAGTCTTCGGAGTTTCGCCCCTCAATTCCCAACCTTAGATACCGATTTGACAAGAGTCAAATTCTAATCAACTTTTTCCTTAGGTCAGTCTCTTATATGAGTCCGAGATGTCCCTAGGCCAACGTCTACTAAGTTTTAGTTAGGCTTGAGTTAGTGAGTGAGGAGATTGTTTGTGGGCTAAGGGAGGGTTATGACTTCCCCACCTTATCTTGTTTATAGGACAAGAAATCAATTTAGTGCAATGTGTACATGAAAAGCAACACTTAAGCAATATAAACAATCTAAAAGTGTTCCTATACTATATGCTATGCACACGTACCTTTGCTCTAGCACTCTTCAAAAGTAATGTAAAATGTAAACGAATTAGACACGTGTCTAAATGCAAAGTCTAAACCTTTTTTACAATTTAATAAGCATTATTTTACTATTGAGATTAGAAAGTATGTACAGTGAGACAAACAAAAAAATAAATAGTTACAGAAATTTAGCTTTGCAATTCAGCCAACCTGCAAAAATACAGGTTAGTAGTTCACTCAGATTGCCACTAAAATGTAGCATATATGAGGGTTTCTGGGCTCTGCTTTCTTGAACAGAGTCCAGCGCCACTTATATGTCCACTGCAGCAAAAATTTCCTTGATATCTACACACCAAAACAAAGAAAAAGTTAACCCAAAATGTAAACTTAAAAAGAGAATTACTTACTGCCCTCCCTGGCAACGGTGTCAAAATTTGATTGAGGTATTACCTGCACATAAAAATACAAAATTTCAGAACTTAAGAATAGAATGTGCAAGTACTCAATACTACCGTTATAGTAAGTGTCTATACAGGTCGTGATCCACAAGGAGGGACTAGCGATGGAAGCTTTTTTGCAAGTTCTCTTTTAAGTTACAATCAATGATTAAAATTCTTCTTTTAGTTCTTGAAAAGAAAAGAAAAATAAGTTACAATCAAGTTAAGAAGAAAGTGGTAGATTGAGAAGGTGGAGAAAATAGAACATGAATTTATACAAAGAAATTAAAAGAGTGATAAAAGAGTTGGGAGATTGTGGTGTTGGTGATCTAAACTAAAAGTTAAAAGAAAAAAAGAAAAACTAAAAGAAATACTTACCTCCTCTAGCCAAATCCTTCCTTGAATCTGTGGCTACGATATTACCTTGAAGTGGAGGCAAACAGCGCATAGCCCATAAGAGTTGATTCCCGTCTCTTGCACATTGCATCACCAAAATGATACAAGTATGAAATAATACAGACTGAGACTAAGATCCATCGTCATGAGCTATCGGTGGCACTCGCAAAGTAAGGCTCTTTTGATGCTATAAGATTCATGTGGATTGCACTTGGTACCAAAAGGAGAGAAGTAAAAAAGAAGAAGAAGAACACAAAACCAAAGAAGAACATAAAAATGTAACTATAGATTCAATATTGTAACAATAATAGAAGAGAAGATAACTTATACCGGTGTCACTCTTAGCACAAGCTTCACTCTCATTCTCCTATGAAACTCTGATCTCCTTTGAATTACATAAATAAATTGAAAATTACATGAAAAGGAAAATAAAAACCTACACTAAAAAGAAGGAAAAATTAGCCTAAGAATCCTTCTCTGCTTTATCGTTCCTCTGCCTCTGATGTGTGGGGTATTTATAGCATAGGAATGGATAAGGAAACGAGTTGAAAGATAGGGGGAGCTGGCTATTTCTAAATTTGAATTCTCCCATATCTCTAAACTTGATTTGATGTGGATATTCAATACTGATCTGCAACTTATTGGCGTGTTGACCACTGAATATAACTTATCAAATTATAGAATTAGAAACAGTAATCAACGTAAGAGTTGTAGCCCTTTAAGTCTTCTTTCTAGATCATCTTGAATTATCAGATTTGAGATTTGGTAGCGAAAGTTATGATTCAAATACTAAAATATATTCAGCCTAAATCTGAGTCAAAATTGCTTTATCTCATCCGTTGATCTTCTCTCTATCCATTTATCCCTTTGGATTTTTAATTTGGATTCAGTTTCCATTTGGTGTTATATTTATGATTTGCTCTAATCTTCATTTGACATTTGCCTCAATTCTTGATTTGTTTTGGATGTGGTGATATCCTCATAGATCTTTAAGTTATTCAAATTGATTCACCAAAATCTGATTTTTAACTGACGAGATCTGAGATCATCCTTAGCTAACAAAATAGATCCAGTTAAATCTGATTTTAACATGTATTTATTTGGTTTAATCCTCTTTCTCTTCATTACTATCTACTGCAAAATAGGCATTTAAGACAAGAAAATTAGCAAATTTATTATATGATAAATGTAGGAGTGTAATGAAAAGAATGCAAAAATATGTGTACAATCACTTGGCGCTGACCGTTCCCATTGCGGGGCCATTGATTAGTCTCTAAAACTGTATATTTCATACCACATCTTCACATTTATTTATTATTAAATTCTGCTAATAATACCTCTCTTGCATGTTTCTAGGTCCATGGCATGGAATGAAGAAGAAGACCCAAAATCACCATTAATTAGTGATTAAAGCCTATAAAGATAGCCATTGACTTTGGAAGTGGTTTCGTCAAAACTAAGGGCCCAAATCCAAAAACCAGCAAGTACATCTGATAAGGGGTATCTGAGAAACGCACAACAGGCGGCGCTGCGCGCGCTTCCAAGCATTGCCGCAGAAACACAGCAAATGCTGTATTTCCACGGCAATCTTGTGGAGCCACGCGCCGAGATTCGACACACGGCTCCGGACACTCCCTTTGGTGCCCCTTTCGCCTATAAATACCCTCTTTGTGTTCTGTATTTGAAGAGATTCAGAGAGTTAGGGTAGTTTTCTTCTCTATGTTGTAGTTTAGGGTAGTTTAGGTTAGTTGTTTTTCTTCTTCCTTTTTGTATTTTCCATTTCTTATAGATCTTGTAATAGGAGAGAGAGTGGTACATGGGTGGAAAGTAAGAGTGCTTGTAATAGAAGGTGATAATTTATAAAAGGTACTCTCTTTACCTCTCTTTATTTTCTTCTCTCTAACTCCTTTTACATATTTAGCTAATTTTCTCTCATAGAAACTAACTACTAACTTGCTAACTTCTTACTTAATAATCCACATGAATCTAATAGTCTCTACTTGGCCTTGCTCTTACAAGAGCCATTGATGGCTCATGATGATGAATTCTAGCACTCTAACATCCTAACTTTCTAACAAGCTAACATTATTTTACTCCATGCTTACTGTTGTTCAGTTTTGATAGATTAAGTGTAGCTTGCACTTGCTTTGTTGAGTTTGGATGTGAAAGTTATCGTATGGGTCATGCTTTGAAACGCTCTTGAACCAAGGACTAGTGATGACCAAGGATACATGTGAGGCAACTATCACTCAGAGGTTAGCATGATTAGTGGAGTCATTAGTAGTTAGTAGCCATGGGTTTTCTTTCTTTTTCACTTTATTTTAGAAATATATCCAAAAATTACAAATATATTCTTTTCTATGTTTCTCACTTCTTTGTGTTTCACCGTACTTCTCTTTTCATTCTTTGTTTTTTCTTTTCATTCTTTCAAACATTGAAGAACTTTTAACATACACGTGAACATACCGTGTAAGCTTCTATCACCTCCTGTCCTTATGGATTCGACCCGTTTAGCCTCTATGCTATAACAGAAATATCAAGGAAGTCAAAGCACGCACTTTTAACTCTTGATTTCAAAACATATACTTTTTGTGCACGATTTTTCCCCGATCAAATTTTGGCGCTGTTGCCGGGGATGAGAACGGTTTGATCTCACATTTTTGTTAACTTTTCTTCTTTATTTTTTTGGTGCGCAGGTTAAAATTTTAGCATTGCAGAATTTCACACTTGCTTTTGTATGGTTGGATAAATTCTTGTATATTCTTATATTCTGCTGCTAGTTTTTGTTTATATTACCTGTGCACTGTAATAATTTTCAGAACTAAAATACGGTAACTGGATGTTTTAAAACGGTTTAGACATTTGCATCTAGGCACGTGTCAATTTTTATTCCAATATACTATATTTTATTCTTGTGTTGTTGTGATATTGACAGGAGGTGTACATATGGCATTGCATATAGTATAGGACAAACACGTAGGTGATTTACTCTCTTTGTGTGTTCATTCTTATCTATATTGAACATTTGCACAAATTGAACTTAAGGGTAACACCCAATACAACATAAGGTGGGGAAGTCATTACCCTCCTTTAGGCCAAAATCACCGCCCCACTCACACAACCCAAGCCTAAATATAATTTGCTAGACGTTGACCCCTAGGAACATCTCAGATTTATTTAAGAGATTGACCTAAGGGGAAAGTTGTTAGAAGTTGACTCTTGTCAAATCGGTGTCTAGGGTTGGGATTTGGGAGGCGAAACCTTGAAGAACAGTGGTTTGGCATAATTAAGCCCGTTGCTCTGGCACGGATACCTCCCACTGATCTTGCCCCTACCTAGCCGATTAACTTGTGGTCAGATTCTGACAATGTACCCCCCGTGGACAGTCTAACCAGTTAGGAGTCGTCTAAGTCTAAGTCAACCCTAGCATAGGCTTGTTTTCTTTTTCTTTTTCTTTTTCTTATTTGTTTGTTTGTTTGTTTGTTTTCTTTTTTTCCTGTAAATTGTGATATGGATTTCAATAACAAAATTTTTTTCAATCATAATATGAATCCATATTTCATCCCGACCTCATTTGACTCGAATAACTTCAACCCGGATATGTACAACATGAACCAATCATATAGGCCGGATTGGGATTACCCATACCCCAATCTTATGATCATAATTTTCAAAATAATTTCAACTCTTCACAGAGTCAATGGGGATTCACCTCCCCTGAGTTAAATTTTCAGCCACATTGTCCACAATTTTCACAATATTAATTTCCTGATTCTGCTTCATATCCTCCTTTTCCTGAACCACTAATTGAAGAAAAATCATCATTGCAAAGGACTTTGGAAGAAGCGATAGAGGCCCAAAAACAATTTAAAACATGATGGCCTCATCATGTCCAAAAATTTCCAAAATTCATATAGTTCTTTTTCAGAACCAATGAAAGAAAAATCATTGTGGGATAAAACTATAGATTTGTGCAAGAGACCGAGCGAATAAAAAAAAATGAACAAGTTTCCATGTCCATCAGATGTTCATATAACTCAAGAATCACGTCATTTTGGAAATTCAGCTTCAATTTCATCATACCAACCTGAACTTGACCAACATCAAATTCTTGATAGTTTGACAAGTTATCCAATACCTGAAATTGAACATGAAGATGAATGTGAACCTGAGCTTCAATTTAGCGATTCGAGTCCAATCCTTAAATCAATATCGACTCCTGTAGTGTTACCTAAACTAAGTAACGTTCTTGAGCCAGTTTTGATTCCCATAATTCTTGAACTTGAATCGATCATTTCACCTATTCATATTCCTTCTGTGGACGAAAATCAGATTCAATTTCATTGCATCCATTTGAACTTGTCCAAAATTTTGAGAACCACCTTGACATTTTGGCAAGTTATCCTTTTCTCGAAAATTGAACTTGAGCTTGAAAGTGATCCTGAACCTCAACTTGGTAACTCCATTTCAAGCTTTAATTCAATAATGACTCCGGTATCTTTACCAGATTTTTTCTCTATTCTGGAGTCAACATTGAATCCTGTATCAGTACACTGTGAAATTGAATCACCAATATCTTATGATCCCACTTCATTGATGGGAAAAGTGTGTGAACATTAATTCTTTGGTTTGGACCCCATTTTTGAACCAAATTTGACTCCCCCTTTTGAATCTCGACTTGATCTGAGTCAAATTCTCGAGTCGGTATCGATTTTTGTTCCTGTTCCATTTGAGTCCAAATCAATCATCTTCCAAAATCACACTTCATTGTTGGATAAGAATGTTGAAGAAAATGACTCAGTAATTTTTTTTGAAAATTGAAAATTGGATGGGAGTAATTTTTTCAATAAGATCATACAGTTCTCCAATATTTTACCGGGTCATATTAGAGAGGTCACTGGTGGGTTCCTGTAAGATCCATAATTTTTGAATTAGACCGCATTTCGTGGACCAATTAGACCACTACCGGAGCCACCACCATGAGGTAATTTTTCTTCCCTTCCTATTTGTTTCATGTATATACACATTCACGATGCATTGAGGACAATGCATGAGATAAGTGTGGGGGAGAGTTTACTAACATAGTTAGTTTTACATTTTCTTTCTTTTACACTTCTTTTTAGGAACTTTTACACTTTCTTTTACACTTCTTTATAGAAACTCTTTTCTTTTCTTTTTATAAAACTTTTTGAATTAAGAAAAATAGTTTTAATTTATTTTTAAGAAAATTAAGATTATCTTAGGAATAAAGAAGACCAAAATTAAGAATTTTTAAACCAAGACAAAATAATAGATCTTGTTTAAATTTTAGGATAAAGAAGTAAGATTTAAAAGATAATTTGATCTTAAATTTTTTGCCTTAGATTTATCACTTCACACTTACACAATTTTTGGGATTGAAACAAAGACTGAAAATGCCATAAAGAATATATTAAAAATATGATGATAATAAAAATCACTTATTGAAGTTGGGTAATTATGCCTTAAGAAGCATGATTATTCACACCTAAAATGGTGAACAAAAATAAAATAATCCCCTTTAGTTTTGTGGCCTTATTTACTCGAGTCCTTAAGTCCGAGGGATGTTTTGTCATCTGATGCCCTCAGATCATCTGGTTTTGGAGTCACCGGCTAAAGGCTCACTACTCGGGTAAATAAGAAAGCCTAAGAAAACTAAGGGAAGAAAAAAAGAAAAAAATAAATACACACAAATCAATGGCATGAAAGTTTGAGTAAATATCCCAAAAATCTTCACAGTTCACAAAGTGCATATTTTTCTAAGAATTTTATGAAAGATCAAAGAATCAATTCAATTTTAAATTCTTATTTTTAATTTATAACAAGATTTTGCATTTCGACTTAGTTTAAGGAAGAATAATTTCCGGTCAACTTTAATCTTGGATCACTTATATTTTCATAAAAAACACTTCAACACTTTTCTCTATTTCAAAAATACGTTCTCAAAATACTAACATTTGATTTCTTTCTT
Organism: Agave tequilana; assembly: GCA_038442645.1. Lineage (NCBI taxonomy): Eukaryota > Viridiplantae > Streptophyta > Magnoliopsida > Asparagales > Asparagaceae > Agave > Agave tequilana. Next base: position 160,798 of record JAVJIF010007840.1, read on the forward strand.
TATGGATTTTGTGGGTGTAATCTGCTGAAAAATCTCAGGAGACAAACCTAGAGGTTTAACGGCTTGTTGCGCATGCTCAGTGCAATCGCGTCACCTACGAAAGTAGTATAATAATTTTCTTAGTTTTTGTTTTGCTCGGGACGAGCAAAAAATAAGTGTGGGGGTGTGATTAGTCTCTAAAACTGAATATTTCATACCACATCTTCACATTTATTTATTATTAAATTCTGCTAATAATACCTCTCTTGCATGTTTCTAGGTCCATGGCATGGAATGAAGAAAAGATCCAAAATCACCATTTAAATTGGTAATTAAAGGCATATAAAGATAGTCATTGACTTTGGAGGGTGATTTCGTCAAAATCAGGGGCCCAAATCTGAAAACCAGCAAGTACATCTGAGAGGGGACATTCGGGAAGCGCGCAGCAGGCGGCGCTATGCGCGCTTCCCAAGCATTGCCACAGAAACGCGAAAAATGCCATGTTTTTGCGGCAATCTTGTGGAGCCACGCACCGAGATTCGACGCGTGGCTCTGTACACTCCCTTTTGTGCCCCTTTCGCCTATAAATACTCCCTTTGTGTTCTGTATTTGAAGAGATCCGAGAGTTAGGGTAGTTTTCTTCTCCATGTTGTAGTTTAGGGTAGTTAAGGTTAGTTATTCTTCTTCTTCCTTTCTGTATTTTTCATTTCTTATAGATCTTGTAATAGGAGAGAATGTGGTACATGAGTGGAAAGCAAGAGTGCTTGTAATAGAAGGTGACAATCTATGAAAGGTTCTCTCTTTACCTCTCTTTGTTTTTTTCTCTCTAACTCCTTTTACATGTTTAGCTAATTTTCTTTCATGGCAACTAACTACTAACCACTTGCTAACTTCTTACTTGATAATCCACATGAATCTAATAGTCTATACTTGGCCTTGCTCTTACAAGAGCCATTGATGGCTCATGATGATGGATTCTAACACTCTAACATCCTAACTCTCTAACAAGTAAACATTACTTTACTCCATACTTACTCTTATTTAGTTTTGATGGTTTAAGTATAGTTTGCACTTGTTTTGTTGAGTTTGGATATGAAAGTTATCGTATGGGTCATGCTTTGAAACACTCTTGAACCAAGGACTAGTGATGGCCAAGGATACATGTGAGGCAACTATCACTAAGAGGTTAGCATGATTAGTGGAGTCTTCTTTTTCACTTTGTTTTAGAAATATATCCAAAAATCACAAATATAGTCTTTTTTATGTTTCCCACTTCTTTGTGTTTCACCGTACTTCTCTTTTCATTCTTTGTTTTCTTTTCTTTTCATTCTTTCAAACATTGAAGAACTTTTAACATACACGTGAACATACCGTGTAAGCTTCTATTGTCTCCCGTCCTTACAGATTCGACCCGTTTAGCCTCTATGCTATAACAGAAGTATCGAGGAAGCCAAAGCACGCACTTTTAACTCTTGATTTCAAAACATACACTTTTCTTTTGTGCGCGATTTTTCCCCGATCAACCATCTTAAGGGAGATAACTACTCCCATCACATTGGACAGTGCGGGGGTCAACATTATTTATCCTAATATTATTCATCATCGATCCTTAATGATGACTGGTGTGGTAGTGTCGCGCCCTCCATTGTACCGACTTCCGAACAAACTGGGCTTCAACTTGAAATTACCAGCGAGCCAGTTTCTGCTCCCACCATATCTTCAGCTCTGGTTACTACTAGTTTGGCAGTAATTACGAGTCTGTGTTCTCTAGTGCTGGTGGTTGAACCAGAACCTATGATCACCAGCCCCACTTCTCTGGCAGCCAGCACGCTCGTCTGCATGAGGACCCCTCCCCAGTTGCTGCCTATCTCATCTGCTCAGCTAACGGTTGCCCCTGCGACACCTTCAAGAATTGTGACCACCAAACTCACTGACTTCCTCTGTAAAGATTACTCACTCACCTGGAGTGGTAGAGATAGAGAAGGAGTTTGTGGCAGAGATGGTCGACACCTTCTACAAGAGTTTGAAATGATGCATCTCCCTGGTGTTGAAAGGTTCGACCAGTCCTTTTGAGCTTCTGAAGGTCATCCTTACTTGGAACATCAAGACCATTAGAGACTTTGGGAGAACTGATCAAGCTGCCTCTCTAGAGCTGATAGTGGAAGATCTTGAGAAAGATGTGGGCGAATGGTATCGCCTGATTAGTTTAGATCTAACCCCACTTATTGAAGAGGAGGTCAAGCATCTCTCTGACCATATGCAGAAGACTTATGTAGAGGCGCAACAATCATTGGAACCAAAGTGTGTGGAGTTGAAATCCCTGGAGGCTAAGAAGATTAAAATTGCTGATGCGATTGATGCTTCCAACAATGCTTTTGCTGACGCTAATAAGCAACTTGAGAAGCAGAAGTAATGATTGAGAGGGCCAACCTTCTCATATCTAGAGCTAAGATGATTTGTGCGGAGGAGACTACTCGGTTCGAACAGCTGAGTGCCCAGAGTGATCAGGTTATCAAGCTCGAGGCAGAGAAGAAGGCAGTGATGGAAGAAATGCAGGCTCACTTGGCTCAACTGGAAACCATTGACCCAGAAGATCTGAGGTCACATGCTTTAGTTAAGACAGAAGAGAATAGGAAACAAAAACTGTCTTCTCTTGAGAATAAACTCCTATCATACGAGAAACCAGTTTAATGTATCGTCCATGTATCTGCCTTTTTAAATCAATAAAATATTTGCCCTTGACTCATTTGCTCTTCTCCATATCCTTATCTGTGTTGCTCATGTAATTATCCATAGGTAATATAAATCTCCCGTAAGGGAGAACATGGTAAGCAAGTTCTTTTGAAAGAACTAAAAGGGTGAGAATTCACCAAGTTGAATTTTCGAAGAAATTATAAATGTGACTAAAATTATTCAGAGGTTAAGAACATGATAAAGTCAGTCAAATATATGAATTCATTGGGGATTAAAAGAAGGGTAGATTTAGGAATCCGTTAGGAATCACTAAATCCAAAAAGAACTAAGTCTGGTGATATGTTAGTTCAAAGGTGATAAACTGAACATAACTGATTAAAGATCATCAAACTTGAGGTTTTGTTGTTTAGAGGTGATAAATTAGACATAACGACAAAGAAGAATAAAATTTAGACAATCATCGGTTCAGAGGTGATGAACTGGACATACCCGGTTAGAGATTACCAAATGAGGAGTGTTTACTATTCAGAGGTGATGAACTGGACATAGCAGTAAACAAAAAGGTGAGACTTGACTATCTATCAGTTCAGAGGTGATTGACTGGACATGACCGATTGAGAAGCCATCAAGCTCAAAATTTTGTCATACAGAGGTGACGAACTAGACATGATGACAAAATGAAGGTGAACCCAGTTTTAGGGACCCGTCTATTCAGAGGTGATAAACTAGACATGATAGACTAAGATACACTAAACTCTGAATCCACTACTAGAGATAGTCATACTAACTTAGCAGCTAGCCCACTGGGACTGCAAAGGTAAATTGGATCTAGGCACATGTTGGTTCAGAGATAATATGGACACGACCAACTAAAAGATATCAGGCTCGCAATTCGCTGTTCAGAGGTAGTCGTATTAACATGACAGTAAGGACTCCCAGCCCTGACAGGAGAAAGGACAACAAAGTTATGAACTTATCTGTTCAGAGATGATAAACTAAACATGATAGTTTTAGTACCATAAAAGGGGAGAGATCTAGGTATTCATCAGTTCAGAGGTAATATGGACATAACCGATTGGGAGTTACTAGACTTGAAGCCCTGTAGTTCAGAGGTGGCGAACTGGATATAACAGACAAAGAGTAGTCCCTATTGGACTATCTGTCGATTCAGAGGTAATATGGACATAACCGATTGAGAAACCACCAAGCTCAAAACTTTTTTACCGTTCAGAGGTAACAAGCTGGACATGACGATAAAGAAAATAATTCCCCTGGGGGAAGTAGGATTTGATCACGAATTCTATGGGACATTTGGTATTTCCTTGGGAAGTCATTTGAAAGAAATTGTCAGAGGTATATTATTAACATGACAACCAGGAAAGTCCACTGGGGACTGAAAAGGATAATAATAGACTCCGATGGGGATCTATCAGAAACTCACTGGGGAGTTGGAAAATAAATCCCATAAGAGATCATATGTCAGAGGCAATCATTAACGTGACAAAAAGAACTCAATGGAGACTTGATAGAGAAATAATTATTCCTAAAAAGTTATTAGAGGTAACAATCAAATTCCTTGCTGGGAAATTTAAAAGGAGATTTTGTCAGAAGTGATCGACAACTTCTCCACTTGGGGATTTATAAAAATGACTTGTCAGAGGTGTGATGTTAACTTGACAAGGATTCATCCGTAGTTTATTTTACTGGGAAAATGATTACAGTTTGATGTTGTCCTACCATTTCATGGACGAAAATTAGCAAGGGACTTTGGTTGAATTGATCGTTCTTTGCAAAATGCAAGAACATTCTAGAGAATTTTGTCGGGATATAGGAGACAGTGTTTCCAAAATTCATTTGGGAATCAAATTAATCCTCCAGGGGAATAGGTCATACTCCTATAATGAAGGAAAAGTTAGAGGTGAAAACTTTAACATGACTTTTGCTTTATGGGTCTACCATTCCATGGAAGGGAATTGGTAGAGGATTCTGGAGGAATCAAATGGGATCAGGTCCCTTAGGATATTTAGCAAACCCTCAGCTATCAACAGATTTGGTGAGCCTTTAACAACTATCGATTAAGTTGGGCTAGCCATGCTATTCCCCTCAGCATGATGAGTTTTCAAGGACTTTTTGTTGAGCTTAAGCCAACTTTTTTCTCTATCCTTAGTCATTAAGGCCATAGGATCATGTTTCCGTGCAGAGGTTAATTAGCGATTAACGTTCCTCATGGAATCTTTTCTGGTGTCCTTAATGTAGACACCGCGTAGCATCGTTTCCTGATGCTTGATCAGCCTGACTTCGAAGGGATCCTCAATGATTAGAAGTGTACTAATAACTCGATTAGAAATAATATTTCTTTAGAAATTTATTGTTAATTGGCATCATATGCATGCCTTTATTCGGATTGGACAGGCAATACGCTCTATTTGAGTAGACTGTCTTTACTACGAATGGCCCTTCCCATTTAGGTCGAAATTTACCTTTGGACTTGTGTGTCATAACCATAAGTCGTCTGACAGCTAAGACCAAATCTCCTTTCTAAAAATTCTCTCTTTGACCTTTTTGTTGAAGACCTTTGAGATTCGAGCCTGATAAAGCTCAATACGCGATTGAGCCTGTAATCGCTTCTTGTCTAGCGCTTCAAGTTCTTGGAGATGTAACCGATGGTTATCTTCATCAGTCATCTTGGTCACCAAAGAGACACGGAGTGACAGTATTTGAATTTTCAAAGGTATAACTGCTTAACATCTGTATACCAGAGAAAAAGACATATTGCCCATTAGGGTTCGAATCGTAGTTCGATAGGCCCAAAAAAATTCACTAAGTTTCTTATTCCAATCTCGTTTGCTTGTGGTGACAAACTTTTTGAGAAGCTTGATGATCGTCTTATTGAATGCTTCTGCTTACCCATTAGCGGCAGGGTTGTAAGCAGCTCGGTATTTGTCACAGAACTGATAGAATGATTGACTTGTGAATTGGGGACTATTGTCATGGATAATCCTTTTGGGAACACCAAATCGGTGGATGACATGATGTCTGATGAAGTTAACAATGTTGGTGGTTTTAACTTCAACAAGCGGAACAACCTCTGCCCATTTTGAGAAATAATCAGTTATTATAAGGATAACCGATGACCTTTAGCTGAGAGAGGACTGATGGGCCCTATTATATCAACTCCCCAAGCCTCGAATGGCCAAGCTGCGACTGTGAGGTGGAGTAGTTCCAGGGATTGGTGAATAAATCCGCATGGATTTGACAAGCATTATACCTTTTTATGTATTCGACTGCATCAGTGATTATAGTTGGCCGATAATAGTCAAGTCGATACAATCAATCCTTGAACTTTGGTCCTGGTTAATAAGCTCCACATATGCTGTAACGCCCTGATCCCGCGGGTACGGAGACGTTACTGCGATGTATATACGCAGGTCAGAAATATCCTCACATATATATGCTAAGCATCAGTACAGGCAAGAATTATAGTACGGAAGCACGTGGTGCATTATACATTCCAACATATGTGTACAATTACAAAGTTATCACTAGATGTGACACAAGATTACATGAATATTACATCACCGATATGGCGCAAATGCGATAATACAAAGGATTTACAATAATGAACAGTACAAAAGGAGACTCAGAGTCATAACAGGAAAACTTTAGAGCCGAGTAGGGGGCCTGGAAGGATAAGGCTCTGGACGGTCTGCTGGTGATCCGCGCTTCAGCTGCGCATCTCTGATCAGCATCAGGAGAATTCACAAGTTCCAAGCTCCAAGACCTGGACATGAGGATCCAGGGGAGTTAGAACTCCCCGTCGAGTGGTGATGCGAACGCCAAGTGGCGTGCATGAAAAACACACGTGTATCGATAAATCTGAATCATAAATATGCATTAAAAATCGTGTCATAGGCACAAGCATACAGAGAACAAATAGAAAGACATTAATTATTATCAAGCAGGGAACATGCATGATATAAAATGATGGGAGCAGGTAACGAGGCGATAAATAAAGTAGACAAGGCAACACCAGATATCTCCTAAACTAACATAAAACTAATAAAATTGAATAAAACTGATTACGAGCAAAACCGATCGTACAGGCTTAGATCACGGCTCCATGAGACCAGTACATCGAAGGAATAATTCAAACAAGGAAACCCTCATCTATATACCTTTATCCCATGTCACCGTAATCCAAGTGCATACAACCCGAGTTACAAACCAGCACAACAAATTGTATATTAGCATCTTATTATAATTGGGGCCGTCTAAGTTGTAGGCTTCAGTATGCGTCCCATTCTATATACTTTCACTTACAACTTATAGAGCAAGTTATTTGAAAACTGATGAAGTTCGACGAACCATGTTTAGGATGGGCCCTGTACATGCCCGGGATAATGGTCCAGGAGTATCCGATGCTGAACCAGAATGTATTTCTAGGTACCGGGACTTATTTATGCCCGAACATGAAAAGAGTATCACAGATCTCATAGAAATAGGCATAGGGCGTGTGCATACTCGGTAGGAAAAAAATAGGAGTAAGGGTGCCAACATATCCCACGAAATCCCTAGTGGTCGCCAAGTGATCCCTCAAGTATGTGGCCACGCGTGACTCGATAAGACCACCATAAACATGACTATTCAGGACCCATCAGTTTCCCCCAAACCGGGTGCAAGTTGTCTTATTATAATTTAATATGTAATTATCAATTTACGGGAATAGCAGGAGCAGGACATGATCAGGAATTCAGGAGTACATGAATACATGTATAACAGGAGTACAAGTCACTGTATAAAATACAAGATAATAGGTTACTGTATATAATACAGGATAACACGGCAGGATTCCTATAAATATGATAATCACAGGTTAAGTGTTAAAATGATACATGGCAGGTGATTAGTCATGTCATAACAGGGAGCAAGTGTCAAGTAGTAGCATGCCGGGTGTCAGGTGATATCACATCAGTTGTTAAGTTATACATAATGCAAATACAAGTCGACCCGACGAAGCGGGAAAAATCGAATGGAGGTGAGGATACTCGCCTAAATCTTCAGAAAATACTGTGAAATCCCTGATCTCCGGTATCCAGAAACCAACGCTTAAACGCGTTCCAATAAAAAGGAGGAGAGAGAATGAACCAGGAGGAGAGAGAATGAAGACGCGGAGTCGCGTCGCGTAGAGGCCACAAACGCAGGATTCGAGACACGCGTTTAAGTCATAACATGAGAAGAACGCAGACACGAGCCTAAGCTCCGCATCGTGTTGATACAAGAACATGAGGATCACGTTATACAAATATCAAGAACGCGAAGACCACGTTAAAGGATTGCTTGGACGCGGGGGTGAGCTCCATGTCTAGCAATTAAACAACAAGAGAAAGAGAGACAGGGAGATAGGAGAGTAAGAGAGACAATAGAAAGTGAGAGAGAGTGAGAGAGAGACGCAGGGAACAGAGAAAGAAAAAAAAAACAAGGAAAAAGAAAGAAGGGAAGAAAATAAAGAAAGAAAGGAAAGAAAAGAAAGAAGAGGGGAAGGGGGGGAGGAAGCCCGGCCATGGCTTGGCTGGCGGTCGCTGGTGGTGGCCGGAGGTGGCCGGAGATGGTCGGCCAAAGCCCCAAGCCCAAGCCATTAGTGTTGGCCCAGAGGCCTTTCACTCTAGTTTTGATAATGATTAACTTATCTAGTTATAGTTTACTAAAAATCTTGTGATATTTAGTTTCAGATATTTGACCAAGATATTAGTAGGTAATTAGCTTCAACAAAGGTATTTTGGAGCTTTCACATATAGATTCAAGAGCTAGCGCGTCAAGATCGCATCAAGTACTCGGTTGGAGTTAAGCTCGGTGGATCGTGTTTCGATCGGGTCGGCTTGGGGACAAGAAGACTTCGGTATTGTATTTAGCTTAGTATGTTTAGATCATTGTAAAGATTAGATAGTGTTGATATGCTCAAGTTCATATACACACACAAGTTTAAAGTTTATTTGGTTTTGGTTTGCGGTTTAACCGATATTGGATTTCATGTCAAAAACATAGATATAATATTTTTCATGTATATTAGATTCTATCCATATACAACATGCTTCAAATTTGTTTCAATATCATGTTTTTGTATTTACATGAGTTTTGGAAAAAACGGTTTTCTATTTCAAAAATCTAAGTTTGGAAAATACCGATTTTTGTTTTAAGCCAAATTGCAATACACAAAAAATGGTTCAAATTGTGTATAATATGTGTTGAATTTTCATCACACATATTTGTATTTTAAAGATCTTATAAGAACATATTTTTGTGGAATTTATATGATTTTATGGGATTTATTTGATAATAAAAAGCCAAGTTTTTAAATCCCTTAAAGCTAGAACTAGCATTCAGCTGGTCGACCGGACGGTCGACCGCTGCAGAAGTCGGTTGACTGGTCCGGTAGACCGACGTGCACAAACGTGCATGCCAGCTTGGGCTGGTGGGCCGGTCAACCGGGCGGTCGACCGTCCAGAGAGCTTTGCTCTCTGGAAATGGCCCCGGTCGACCGACCGGTTGACTAGCAGAGAGCAACTGCTCTCTGTATCCAGTCCCGGTCGATTGGGCAGTCGACCGGTGGCTCAACGGTCATAAAAATGACCGTTAGCTGGTCAACCGGGCGGTCGACCGAAAGGGCAATTCTGCTTTTTGCCAGACTGCCAACAGAGAATTTTGGTGGGTTATAAATACCCACCCTCTTGAGCTATTTTAGCTAAGATTTTAGAAGAGAAAATTTCTCATCTTTACAAGTGTTTTACAGTAAGTTTTTAAAGAGTTTTGGGCTTAAAGATTTGATCTTTATTTGTTTTAAAAAGGGTTGGAAAATTCAAAGAAAAATAGAGTCTTTAGGAATTGGTTTTTGATCTTCATTTCTATAGCTATTCTAGAAGTTTTCCTAAGAGTTTTTCTTTGTGAATTATTTTTCAAACTCTTTATTTTCTCACACTTGAGCTATCATATCTATCCTATCTATTAGGATCATGTTTTGTGAGGAAATTTGGTTTGTAGTTGTTGATACCACCAAGAGTTGTAAACCTTCTTTATTTTGTGTTATCCCTCTAGTGAGAGGTGATTGTGGAGGTTGTGTTGATATCCCTCCAGTGAGAGGTGATTATGAAGGAGTTTGGTTTGGTTGTTATCCCTCTAGTGAGAGGTGATTGTTGGAGTGTTGGCTTTGAGCATTGTCCCTCTAGTGAGAGGTAATTGTTGTGGAGTTGAGGCTTAGTGCCTTATCCCTCTAGTGAGAGGTTGATCTTGTTTGGCTAAGTGGCCATCCCTCTAAGTGTAGAGGTGATAGCTGTTGTGCCTTGCCTCTTGTGTAGAGGTTGTATTGTTAGAGAGAGGAGTTGTGTACTCCCAGGTTGTATTACCCAAAATTCTCAGTGGAGGTTCCCTGTGTGGGAAGTCTTGTATGGACGATATAGTAGAAATCCTTCGTGTGAAGGCGGGGACGTAGAGCAGTGTCTCGAACCTCGAAACATATCTTAGTGTTTGCGTTTGATCCACTATCTCTAAACTCTCTCTCTCTTATATTGTGCCTTACATTATTTCATATTGTTCATCTCATACTTATATGCTTGGTATTACTTGTGTGCCCCCATACTTGTGTTCAACCAAGAGAGCTTCAAATAGCACCTCAACTCTTATTTAGAGGAATTTAGAGGAGATAGTCCAGAGTCCTTCACCGGGAATTCGGCTACACTCTTTGGTTACACTAAGTGTGTTGCAATTAGTTTTTAATTCCGCATTATTTGTCATTAGATTAGCCTTACACCTATTCACCCCCTCTAAGTGTACTTTCAATTGGTATCAGAGCCTACGCTCCTGATATTAGGTTTAACCACCTAGGAGTGAGATCTTGGTTAGCTAATCTAGATTTGTATTTGCACACATACTTTTTTGCACACACTCATGGATTATCTTTCACCTCCCATGTTTGATGTTTCTAACATCGATATGTGGAAACTTAGAATGAGTATGTACCTTAAAACCCTATGCTTGCATGTTTTCTTTGCCGCTACCAAGAAATCTTATCTTGGTAATAGCAAGCATATAGAGGCCAATGCACAAGCCCTTGAGGCACTTAGGAGCACTCTAAGTAAAGATTATCTTTCTTTGGTTTCTCATTGTGATTCCGCTTTTGCCGTGTGGAACACCTTGACCTCTCCAAAGCTTCAAACGCCAAACATTATGGAGAAGGAATCCAGTGAAGATGAGTCCGACCAATATTGCTACATGGTCCAAGGGAATGACTCCCTTGAGGTAAACTCGGACACCCATCTAGATGATAGTGCTAGTTCTTCCGGTGATGATTATGTTGATGCTGATGCTTTAAATGAAGAACTATCTATTGTGTATGAAAATCTTTTACAAAAATACAAACTCTTGAAAAAGAAAAGCCTTAAACTAAAAGAAGAAAATAAGGATTTGTTTTTAAAACTTGATATTGCTTTGCAAGAGAAGGATGAGATTTCAAATGAAAGGGACTCATTTGAAATCCCAACTTGATCTTGCCCTAAATGAAAACAAAATCTTAAAAAGTAAAAATGATTGTGATGAAGTTTTGAAGAAAAATGGAGTTCTATCTTCAAAACTTATTTTTGTTTTAAAAGAAAATGATTCTTTGAAAAACAAAATTATTTCTATTTCAAAGAAATTGGATTTGATGTCTAATGAAAATAAATCTTTGAAAAATGATTTGTCTTCACATGTTTGTCATGCTAGTGTAGCCACACCTTCTAGTATATCTATATCATGCTCCCCCTCTTCTTATATTATTACAAATGATATATGTAATTTAAAGAAGAGTGTTGATTGTTTGGGCTCCACTTTAAGCCAATGTGCCATGAACCACACACGGTTGGAATCCATGTTTCGTAAGAAACATGCTCCTCACATGCATGCACACCATACACGGCATACACATGCTCATCATGCTCACACACATGATTCCATATATGCTCATATGCACACTTGTACACATTGTGAACGTAAGGGCCACCTTGCAAAATTTTGCTTTGATAGAATTAATGATTCAAATTTTGCAAATAGATTTGTTTGGGTTAGGAAAGATGCTAACCCCCATGGACCCAATAGAGTATGGGTACCAAATCCACTCCTATTTTATTTGATGTAGGTGTGGGCTCTCACATTACGTGAGAGGCATTGGTGCCTTAAGGTGAATGCGTTCCAAGCTAAACGGTGACAATTTTGGATGCATCACTTTCAAGGAGAGTTTGGTGGGAGGACCACCATTATTTAGAGGTATAGAGATGAGCCCTCTTGATTTTGATAACTATCTCTAACTCCTCATTTAGTTTACATGCTTCTATATTGTTGATTTTTAGCATGTTTTTATTTTTCATAATTATTATGTTAAATGCCATGATAATTAGACTTGAAATATACATGATTCGTATTTGAGATATACCCATGTTTATATGGACTATTACTTTTGTGTTCTCACTTTAGTTTAACTATTGTGTATATCCTAGATCTAATGCACATGCATTTAATTTAATAATCATGATTGTTTATGGTTTTGCATTTCATGTTATGATTACATGTTTAAATGTAACCTTCATTAAAACTTGTGTTTATATTTATACAACTAGTGGGCCACAAATTAATTATTATATGTTTGTGCTAAATTGTTCATTTGTACACATTAGATGTACTAGTATAGCCTAGTTTTGATGATTCTCGCATTTTAAACTTGTATTCCCATTTTATACATATTTTCATATGTTTAGCTTCATGTATATGTTAATTTTGTTAAAACTCTAAGATATACATGTATACCCTTGAGTCATTTACGTTTCATACAAAAATTTTTTATGGACTCAATTGTGTTTGGATATGTATGTATACTTCTAGTTTGGACATAACATACATATGCCTTGAAGTTTGACTTATTTTGGTGAAAATTAAATTTTCACGTTTTTATTGTTTATAAAGGAATGTCATATTGAGATTTATTGCCTATTCCCATGATTATGCTTTTCACATTATTCTTGTACACTCACATTACTTGATGTTTTCTCATGACTTTATGTTCATGAGTATTATATTGCTTTATAGGCTTTGAGTGTCAATTGTTGAGTGATTTTCATGTTTTCATGGATATACCTTTATTTTATTCCTTACTTGAAGAATTTCGTACTTGTTTTCAAGATTATCATAAAATTGTTGCGTATTTCTTCAATTTGGAAGTGTTTTTCAATTATGCTAAAATTATTTTCAAACTTATTTTTGAAAACCCCTTCTATTGAAGGGTGGACGGATGGGCGACCATACCTTGTGAGCCTAATTGAAAATCTTTTTAAATATGTGCATAAAAGGGAGGTATTTATGAGTTATACACTTGATCCTCATCGTATTTTCAATTGGTATCACAATTGATAATTTTTTGTATACTCATATTTTGTTTTCTATATATGTATGCTTGAACCTCTAAATAGTATCAATTTCGATTGGTATTTACATTTTCATACATATATATATGATTTGATTGTACTTACTATATCTTTACATCCTAAAACACAAATTTTGTTTATGCTAAGCTTGATTTACTCCTTAATGTCAATTATTTTTCAATTGGTATCTTATACAAGCTTATGCATTGTTTTTATTAGTATTTCATAAAGGGGGAGAAAATTCATGTTTTATCTTTCAATTGGTATCTTTCAATCGAGTTTATTTTCAATTGGTATCTTACTCTCATTATTTATAATGAAAAATACTTTATTTTGGTATATGCTAACATTTTCAATATTGGTATCATGTTTTATTTTAAATTGGTATCTATATTGATATAAGTTATGTTTACCTAAAATAATTTGGTTTTTACTTTTAATTGGTTGTTACTTTCAATTGGTATCAAGATTTTCAATATATATATTTCAATTGGTATCAAAACATACAATGTTTCCTTTTCTATTGGTATCAAAGATTTACAAGGCATTTTAAATTGATATCAAGATATTTTCAAATTGGTATCCTTTAGTATCTTAAATTTTTTGTTTCCTTTCAATTGGTATCTTAAAAATGTTTTGTTTACTTTCAATTGGTATCATATATTGGTATCAAAATATTTTGATGTATACCTTTACATATATTGATTTATTTTTCAATTGGTATCATATTGTTTTGATATGTATTGCTTATATGTAAGGGAAGCTTAACATCTTCTCCTTATATAGATTCCATGTTGAGTGCATTTCATATTGAGGAGCTTGACCTCTCTTCTCTATGTTTTACACATGTGTAGGAGGAGCTTCACATCTCCTTTTATGCATTGTATATTATACTTTATATTATTAGGGTTTAGTCATCTCTTTTTATGTAAATGCATGTATGCAGGGGGAGTTAACTTAACATCTCTCCTCTTCATAAATATATATCGTATATATATTTTTATTGTTTGATTTATTTTCACCCCTTTGTTTGATGATTGACAAAAGGGGAGCGAAATTCGGAGAATGATTTTGAGTTTATATGCATGTTTACTTATAATTGATATCATATATGCATGTTTAATTTTACAATTGGTATCGAGCATATGTGCTTTTTGTTTATGCAAAAAAGGGAGAAGCATTCTTCACTTATGCATGTTTGTGTTGAGTATTCATTACATATCTTTTTGTTTATTGCTTTGCATGAGTTAAGAGGGAGCTTCTATGAAGCTTAACTTTAATCCATGCGTATATAACTCCATGAGTTTTGTCATCATCAAAAAGTGGGAGATTGTTGGCCCAGAGGCCCTTCACTCTAGTTTTGATAATGATTAACTTATCTAGTTATAATTTACTAATAATCTCGTAATATTTAGTTTCAGATATTTGAGCAAGATATTAGTAGGTGATTAGCTTCAACAAAGGTATTTTGAGCTTTCACATATAGATTCAAGAGCTCGCACGTCAAGATCGCATCTAGTACTCGGTGGGAGTCAAGCTCGGTGGATCGGGTCGGCTTGGGGATAAGAAGACTTCGGTATTGTGTTTAGCTTAGTATGTTTAGATCATTGTAAAGATTAGATAGTGTTGATATGCTCAAGTTCACATACACACACAAGTTTAAAGTTTATTTGGTTTTGGTTTTCGGCTTAACCGATATTGGATTTCATGTCAAAAACATAGATATAATATTTTTCATGTATATTAGATTCTATCCATATACAACATGCTTCAAATTTGCTTCAATATCATATTTTTTGTATTTACATGAGTTTTGGAGAAAATGGTTTTCCATTTCAAAAATCTAAGTTTGAAAATACCGATTTTTATTTTAAGCCAAATTGCAATATCACAAAAATGGTAAATTGTGTATAATATGTGTTGAATTTTTGTCACACATATTTTTATTTCAAAGTTCTTATAAGAAAATATTTTTTGTGAAATTTATGTGATTTTATAGGATTTATTTGATAATAAAAAGCCAAGTTTTTAAATCCCTTAAAGCTGGAACTGGCCTTCTGCTAGTCGACCGGACGGTCGACCGCTGCAGAAGTCGGTCGATCGGTCCGGTCGACCGACGTGCACAAACATGCACGCCAGCTCTGGTGGGCCGGTCAACCATCCAGAGAGCTCTGCTCTCTGAAAATGGCCCCGGTCGACCAGCAAAGAGCAGCTGCTCTCTATAGTCCGGTCGACCGGGGCGGTCGACCGGTGGCTCAACGATCATAAAAATGACCGTTGGCCGGTCGACCGGAAGGGCAATTCTGCCCTTTGCCAGACTGCCAACGGGCAGAATTTTGGTAGGTTATAAATACCCACCCTCTTGAGCTGTTTTAGCTAAGATTTTAGAAGTGAAAAATTTTCATCTTTACAAGTATTTTACAGCAAGTTTTTAAAAGAGTTTTGGGCTTAAAGATTTGATCTTTATTTGTTTTAAAAAGGTTGAAAAATTCAAAGAAAAATAGTCTTTGGGAATTGATTTTTGATCTTCATTTCTATAGCTATTCTTGAAGTTTTCCCAAGAGTTTTTCTTTGTGAATTATTTTCCAAACTCTTTATTTTCTCATACTTGAGCTATCATATCTATCCTATCTATTAGGATCTTGTTTTGTAAGAAAAATTAATTTATGGTTGTTGATACCACCAAGAGTTGTAAACCTTCTTTATTTTGTGTTATCCCTCTCGTGAGAGGTGATTGTGGAGGTTGTGTTGATATCCCTCTAGTGAGAGGTGATTGTGGAGGAGTTTGATTTGGTTGTTATCCCTCTAATGAGAGGTGATTGTTGGAGTATTGGCTTTGAGCCTTATCCCTCTAGTGAGAGGTGATTGTTGTGGAGTTGAGGCTTAGTGCCTTATCCCTCTAGTGAGAGGTTGATCTTGTTTGGCTAAGTGCCCATCCCTCTAAGTGTAGAGATGATAGTTGTTGTGCCTTGCCTCTTGTGTAGAAGTTGTAAGTTTGGAGAGAGGAGTTGTGTACTCCCAGGTTGTATTACCCAAAATTCTCAGTGGAGGTTCTCTGTGTGGGAAGTTCAGTGTGGACGATATAGTGGAAATCCTTCTGTGTGAAGGCGGGGACGTAGAGCAGTGGCTCGAACCTCGAAACATATCTTGGTGTTTGCGTTTGATCCACTATCTCTCTCTCTTATATTGTGCCTTGCATTATTTCATATTGTTCATATCATACTTATATGCATGGTATTGCTTGTGTGTGCCCATACTTGTGTTCAACCAAGAGAGGTTCAAATAGCATTTCAACTCTTATTTAGAGGAATTTAAAGGAGATAGTCCAGAGCCTGTCACCAGGAATTCAGTTACACTCTTTGGTTACACTAAGTGTGTTGCAATTAGTTTTTAATTCTGCATTATTTGTCATTTAATTAGCCTTACACCTATTCACCCCCCTCTAGGTGTACTTTCAATTAGTGGGGTGCAAGTCTAGTTAAAAATGAAGATTTGGAGTTTTGAAAATAAGGCTTTGGAGAATGAAGCTATAGCTCGTTAGAAGGAGTATTCCGAGGGAAGGAAGATTGCAGGGTTGTTGGTGGCCATGATGGTGTAGGTGGTGGTGGAATTAATGGAGAAGATGGTGGTGAAAATGGGTTGTCTTGGTGGAAAAAGAAGGAAGAAGATGATGGTGTGGTTGTGTTGATGTTGTTGGAATGGAGGAGGAGATGGAGGAGAGAATGGTGGAGGAGTTGTGGAGATGGTGGTGGAGATGGAGGGTGGAAAGGGTGGCCGGTCAAGGAGGCACGGTGGCTGGTTGGGCTGCTGTTCATTGCTAAAAATGAAGAAGGAAAGGAAAAATGAAAGAGAGAGAAGAAGAAAGGGGGTGTATATATATAAAGGGAGTTAATTATTACAAGTTTGCCATCCCCAATAAATGAGAGCTGCGTCTCTTTAAAAGAAGAGACCCGCATCTCATAAAATGAAACCCGCGTCTGGCAATTGTCCAGACGCGAGGGTGAAATCTGCATCCAGTGAAAACGCGAGATCGCGTTTAACAGAAAGGACAAAAGTCATGATGACTTAATCAGAGTTGATTTTCACTGCTTTCACTTTCAATTAACCATTCTTGGATCAACAATTTCAATAGCACTATGAGAAAAATCGATGTGTACAAGATAGGGTCCTGACCATCTGGTCTTCAGTTTACTAGGGAAGAGGTGGAGCCTGGAATTGTATAACAGAACCTTTTGTCTGGGGACAAAATTCTTCCGATTTATGGATCGGTCATGGAAGAGTTTCATTCTGTATTTAGAAATTCAAGCATTATCGTAAGCTTCATTTTGTATCTCTTCAAGCTCAGAAATCTGCAATTTTCTCAAGTCACCGACTTTCTTCAAGTCAAAATTCAGTTGTTTAATCGCCCACAACGCACGGTGCTCAAGCTCTACGGGCAAATGGCATGGTTTTCCAATATAACTCGATATGGAGACATTCCCAGGATAGTTTTGTAGGCTGTCCATAAGCCCATAGAGCATCAACAAGTTTGATGGACCAGTCCTTACGATTCTGTCCTACAGTCTTCTTCAATATGAGTTTAATTTGTCTATATGTTACCTCCACTGTCTCCATTTGTCTGAGAATGGTAAGCCATGGATAATTTGTTAGAAATAAAGTATTTCCGCATTAGGGCTTCAAAAGCCCGGTGTAGAAATGACTCTCATTATCGCTTATTATCGCACGGGGGGCTCCGAAGTGTGAAATGATGTTTTCTCTTAAAAACTTGATGACAACTTGGTTGTCATTTGTCCTAGTTGGAAAAGCTTCAGCCCACTTAGAAACATAATTTACAGCTACCAAAATGAATTGGTTGCCGTAAGACATTGAAAAGGGTCCCATGAAGTTAATGCCCCACAAGTCAAAACTTTCTACTTCCAGGATCGGCATAAGGGGCATCGTGTCTTTGCGTGTGAGTCGACCCATCATCTGACATTTGGCACAGAGTTTACAAAAAGTATGAGCATCCTTGAAGAGAGTGGGTCAGTAGAAACCACTTTGAAGGACTTTCTCGGCTGTCTTTCGTGGACCAAAGTGTCCATCACAAGCCAACTCATGATAAAATGTCAAAACGCTTTGATGTTCATCCTTAGGAAGACACCTTCGAATGATTTGGTCAGGACAATATTTGAATACATACGGTTCATCCCAAAAGAAGAACCGTATCTGTGTTAAAAAATGGTGCTTGTCCTGATTTGAGCAATTCGAAGGTGCTTCCCCGGTTGCTAGGTAGTTTTCAATATCTCGGCATACTGGGGCTCTTTACACATCACGAAGATGTATTCATCAGGAAAATCTTCATTGATTGGTATCATCTCTATTGGTGCATTAGGAATCCTTGAAAGGTGATCAACCACCATTCTCAACGCCCTTTTTATCCTTATTCCTCGGTCAAATTCTTGCAAAAGAAGTTGTTGGCCCAAAGGCCTTCCACCCTAGTTTTGATGATGATTAAATCATATAGTTATGTGTACTAATAGTCTTGTGTTATTTAGTTTCAGATCATTAATCAAGTTATTAGTTGGTGATTAGCTTCAACAAGATGATTTGGAAGCTTTTACATGTTGATTTAAGAGCCCGAGCGTCAAAGATCACATATAGCACTTGCTCGGTGGATCAAGGAGTTTTGGATCGAGTCGGCTTGGAGATTGCGCTCTACAAGAAGACTTCGGTACCATACTTTAGTTTTGTATTTAGATCCAAATTGTAATGATTAGAATAGTATGATATGCTCAAGTTCACAGCACACACGTTTCATGTTTTGAATATTGGTTTTCGATTTTTCGGTTTTAGGTTTAACCGATCTTGATTTGCATGAATAGATAGATTCAAAACAAGTTTACATGGTTTAATGTATATATGATTTGTTCTATATACATGCATGCTTCAACTCTTAGACAAACTTAGTTTTGACTTACTTATTCATGTGTTTTATGTTTTGGTATTTTTGACAAAACATATTTTGGAATTAAAAACAAAAACTATGATATGTATATGTTTCATGTATATTGGATTTCTATCCATATGCATCATGCTTCAAAGAAGTTTAATATCATGTTTTTGTATTTGAATGAGTTTTGGACAAAGTGTATTTTCTATTCAAAAATCCAAGTTTTAGAAAATACAGTTTTTGGTAAAAATGATTAGACACAAAAATAGTTCATATTGATTGATATTTGAGATAAACTTTTTACCACATGTTTATATATCAATGCAAAATGATAAAACTATTTTTGGTTATTTTTAGAAAAGATAAAAGAATTTTTAAACATGTTTGTAACTTAGTTTTCTGTTCCAGGCTTCACCAGTCGACTAGTCTTCTGACCAAGTCGACTTGGCTGAAGTCAGTCGACCGGGTCGGTCGACCGGCGTGCACAGATTTGTGCACGTTTGGCAGACATGGGACGGTCGACCGTCCGGGTCGACCGGGTCAGAGAGCAGAGCTCTCTGTTTGTTTGGGTCGACCGGGGCGGTCGACCGGTAGCTGTCAACGGTCAGAATATGACCGTTGGACGGTCGACCGTGCGGTCGACCGGCAGGGCAATTTTGGCAAAATCTGCTGCCAACGGCTAGTTTCCAGAATTGCCTATAAATATCCCATTTGAAAGAGTTTTTCTCTAAGATTTTTTGTGCGAATTTTTCCCTACTCTCTGGTGTTTTCACAGCAATCAAAAGAAGTTCTTGGATTCAAATTGAACAATCTATTTGGTGTTTTTGCTAGGGTTTGAAAATTCAAAGAAAAGGGTTTTTGGGAAAAAGAGTTTTGATTCATCTTCTATATCTTGGTTTCAGTTTTTCCTAAGGATTTTCTTTGTGATTTTGATTTCCATGCCATTGGTTTTCTTCACACTTGAGCAACATCTACTTTCTTATTCTATAGGATCTTTGTGTGGGAGAAAGAAATTGTTTGTGGTTGTTGTTTAGACCACCAAGTTAAAAACCCAATCTTTGTTTGGCTTTGTGCCTTGGGTTGTATCCCTCAAGTTGTGAGGTGATCCTTGTGTTTGCTTTGTGCTAATCCCTCGGGTTGTGAGGTGATTGTTTGTTGGATTGGAGCTTGCCTCAAGGAGGAGGTTGTGGTTGTAAAGAGAGGAGTTGGGTACTCCTTGTGAGAAGTTCTTTGTGGACTAGCTAGTGGATTAGAAATCCTTCGTGTGTCGAAGGCGGGGATGTAGAGCTGGGTGCTCGAACCTTGAAACATATCTTGTTGTTTGCGCTTGATCCATTGACTCTCTCTCTATCTCTCTCTTTACTTTGTGCCTTGCAAATATTCATATTGTGCATTCATAATTGCTTGGCTTGGTTGTGTGTGCATCATTTGTTGATTGCACTTGAGTGTATTGCATTTAGTTTTTAAATTCCGCATTGAGTTGACTAGATTAGCATAATCACCTATTCACCCCCCCTCTAGGTGATCTTTCAGAAGTATCAAACAAATTAGCCTAGCCTTCGCATCCTTCTTTTGCATTAAATACCTGAGGGCGGAGTGGTCGGTGAAAATCGTTGTCTTAAAAATTAGACTCTAGTAGGTACTGCCGAAATTTCTCCTACGCAAACACAACTGCTAAAAATTTCTTTTCAGTTATTGTGTAATTGAGTTGGGCCTCGTTAAGTGTCCTACTTGCATAATAAATCACATGTTGCCTGTTATCAATATGTTGTGCTATATAGCGCCTATGGCATAATCAAAGTCATCACAGATGATTTTGGAGGGTCTAGTCCAATCAGGTGCTGATATTATTGGTACCGAAACAAGTCTTTGTTTCAGCTCTTCCCAAGCTTATAGACATTCCTTATCAAAATTGAAAGGCACATCTTTTCGTACATGATTAGTTTAAAGTCAAGCAATTTTGTTAAACTCTTTAATAAACTTCCTGTAAAAGCTAGCGTCCCCTAGAAACGATCTGATGTCTTTTAGGCATTTAGATTCAGAGAGCTTTGCTATCACCTCCACTTTAGATTTGTTAACCTCAATCCCTCCACTTGAAATTTTGTACCCAAGAACAATTCCTTATTTGACTATTCAATGACACTTCTCCCAGTTGAGTATCAAGTTCTTCTCCATGTATCTTTGTAAAACTAACTTCAGATGATGCAGGCACTGGTCAAAAGAATCGCCGTATATAGAGAAATCATTCATAAAAATATCCGGAAATCTTTCTACCACGTCTGAAAAAGACTAAGCATGCAATGTTGGAACGTTGTAGGAGCGTTGCATAAACCAAAGGGCATTCATCAGTATGCAAACATTCCAAATGGACAGGTGAAAGTTGTCTTTTCTTGGTCTCGGGAGCAATTGGGATTCGAGTGTATCCTAAATATCCATCTAGGAAATAATAATACTCGTGTCCTGCCAATCTCTCGAGCATTTGATATATGAAAGGAAGAGGAAAGTAGTCCTTACATGTGGCAGCTTTTAGTTTGCGATAATCAACACAAACTCGTATCTTCATTGGAAGACAAGTCTGTACTAATTCTTTCTTGTCATTTTTTACCACAGTAAAGCCTGCCTTCTTGGGCACGCATGGATTGGACTAACCCATTGGCTATCGGATATGGGATAAATGATCTCATTGTCTAGTAACTTCACAATTTCAGTATGGACAACCTCTTGCATAATTGGGTTCAGTCAATGCTGTGGATCACGTTTTGACTTGGCCTCTTCTGTAAGGTTAATCCTATGTTGTACAATGGATGGGCTGATCCCTTTATATCAGCCATGGTCTAACCAATGGCCTCTCTATTTTCCCTTAATACAGCAAGAAGATTATCTTCTTGTTATTTTGTAAGATGAGAAGCTATGATCACAGGGAAAACTTCCTTTTCACCCAAGTACTGATATTTGAGATGACTAGGAAGAACTTTCAATTCCGAAGAAGGGGTATGATCTATCAATGGTTGTTCTTCTTGCAAGGGAATGATCGGGGTTGCGTTTGTTGCCCACTCAACTGTGGATTCAATGATCTGGTCAAGATTGAAGTCATCTAACTCCAAATCGAATTCAGGTCAGACTCATATTCTATCTCCTCTTCATGTTCACTT
This sequence comes from Agave tequilana, assembly GCA_038442645.1. Lineage (NCBI taxonomy): Eukaryota > Viridiplantae > Streptophyta > Magnoliopsida > Asparagales > Asparagaceae > Agave > Agave tequilana. Next base: position 182,994 of record JAVJIF010007840.1, read on the forward strand.
GTGAGTCCATCAATCAATTTACTTTGAATAATTGGTCATCCAAGTCTTGAGGTTGTTTTCCCAGGTGAAAAGCATTTACCTTTTTTGTCATGTCACCAAAAGTCAAACGCATAGACCCATTCCTACAGTTTATGATCGCATTTGCAGTTGCTAGGAAAGGTCGTCCTAGAATGACCAGGGTTTGAGCTTTCGAGTTTTATATGGGTTGTGCTTCCAGAATGATGAGATCTACGGGGTAAATGAATTCCCTGACCCGTATAAGGACATTTGTAATTTTCCCCTGGAAATCTTTACAGAACGATCAGCCAATTGTATAGTAACTCTGGGTGGACGAAGGTCACCTAGCCCGAATTACTGATATACATAAAAGGGAAGCAAATTGATACTGGCTCCTAGATCAAGTAGTGCCTAATTTATTGTGGTCTGTCCTATGATGCATGAAATGGTTAGACTCTTGGGGTCTTTGTATTTTATAGGGATGGGTCCGGTTAACAACTCACTTATGTTGGATGCTAGAAAGACCTTCTTGGGGACATTTGTTTTTATTTTCTTGGTGCACATGTCTTATAAAAATTTTGCATATGATGGGACTTGGTGTATGACATCAAGAAGGGGCACATTTATCTGAACTTGATTAAACATTTTCCTAATTTTTTCATTTGAGCATTGGTCTTGTTGGTTGCTAGCCTATTAGGAAATAGCATAATAGGCTTGTGAGTTTGCTCATCTGTTTTATTCTTCTCATTAGACTTGGAAGTGGATGATTATAAATTTGAAGATGAAGATAGATCATTTGGAGCTTGTGGTACAGTCACAGGAGAATTTGACACTGGATTGTTGAAAACTAGGTGATTAGAAACCTTGTTATCAACTTGTTTTTCGGATCTCAAGATATGAACTGTGTTGCATTATTTTAGAATTATGTCCTCAGCTTCTTTAATAGGGAAGGGGTTCTTGGAATTAGGCAATGGCTGACTAGGTAATGTTCCTTTTGTCTTTCATTCAGTGAGTTAGCCAATTGACCTATTTGAACCTCTAGCCTATTAATAGCTTGGTTATGATTGTTCATCATTAAGGCTTGATTTTTGGACAAGTTTCTATCATTCTTTTCAAATTTGACATTTTCTTATCTGGATAATTTTGTTGCTGATGTTGGTAAGTGGACTGGAAGTTGTGTTGGTAAGTTGGTTGAAAATTTGGTTGACTCTGATAAAAATTGGGTCGATGTGTTTGAGCAGTGTACTGGTGTGGAAGTTGTTGCCTTAGCTGCTCAGGATTAGACTAACTCCAAGAAAAATTTGGATGGTTTCTCCATCCCGGGTTGTACGTCTTGGAGTAAGGATTATAATTGGGTCTGGTATAGGATGCATTCATATTTTCAGGGAACATATGTTAAGCTTGGTAAACTAAATTCTCCTAAAATAAGTGGGTTAGAGCATGGCAATAGGTGCAACCCGGACTGATCACTTGTGTTGGGTTGACCTGGTTTACTGAGTTAGGTTTCCCAGCCTTAAGTAATTCTAATCTCCTCATCAGTTGTGTGATTTTTGCCTCAGCAGCTATAGAAGACTAAATTGAATGCATACCAGTCCTGGAAGTTGTAGGGTTAGTCTTTTCAGGGCAAGACTCCCACTGAATGGTTTTCTCAGTTAAGGCTTCATATAAGTCCCAACCATGATCCTCATCTTTCTTCAAAAACTCTCCTTGACACATAGTCTTAAAGAGCGTCTTAGTCTGGTAATCTAATCCGTCATAGAGAATTTGGTACTGCCGGCACTTCTCTATTCCGTGATGAGGACACTGGGCTAACAAATCCTTAAACCTTTCAAAATACTTCCAGAATGGTTCATTTGTTTCCTGTCTATACTGCATAATGTTCTTGCTGATGAGGGCAGTCTTATGGATGGGATAGAATTTCTTAAGAAAAACAATAACAAAGTCATCCCATAATGAAATAGAACTAACAGGCAAATTGTATAGCCACTTCTTGGCTATGTCCTTAAATGCAAAGGGAATAAACCTCAATCTAACAGCGTCTTCCTCCAGTTAGGGAATTCTCATCATCATGCATACTTCTTCAAACTCTCGAATAAAGAAATACGCGTCCTCAGATTCTAAGCCATGGAACCTAGGGAGTGTGTTTATAAATTGGAGTTTCAGCTCAAAGTTGTTTCTATTAGGCTCAGGTGATATAATGCAGGAGGGAAGTGAAGTAAGAATTGGGTAAAATTTGTCTTCGAGGGAAACGTCATTCACCATGATTGGATTTGTATCAGGAAGTGGTGTGTGTGCAAGTGTAGAATTCCTAACAAATCTTGATGTAATAGGATCCATGTACCACTCTTGCATGCACAACACAAACAACATTCACCCAACAAACAATCAGAAAAAAGAAAAAAATAACAAATAATAATAAAGAAAAACAATCACTAAGCCTATCTAGGATCCCTGGACCTAGACGATTCCTAATTGGACGATTCTCCGAGGAAGGTTGTTGCTTGAATCAGACCACTACTAATCAGCCAGGTAGGGGCAAAATATGGTGGGAGGTATCCGTGCGTAAGCAACGGGCCTTAATTACGCCAAATCACAGTATCTTCCAGGTTTAACCTCTTAATCCCCAACCTTAGACACTGATTTGACTGGAGTATGATTCAAAACAAGTTCCAACCATAGTTAATCTCCTATCGACTCTGGATGTCCCTAGGGGCCAACATCTATCAATTTTTAGATTAAGCTTGGGATTGTGAGTGCTTGGAATGTTGTTTTGGGCTAAGAAAGGGTGTTGAAATTCTCACCTTATTTTGTTATTGGGGTGGTGCCCTTAAAGTCAATTTGTGCAAGTGTACAGAATATGCAAACAAGATTCACTTAAAGTGATTATATCAACAAAGAGATGCGTCCTATTCTATATGCTATGCGTACGTACCTTTCTCTAGCACTCTTCAACAGTAAAGTAAAGGAATTGAAAAGACATGTGCCTAGAATGTAAACATCTACTCAATTTTTTTTAAATTTTCAACAAACTTTTACTGTTGGTTATTAGCAGGATCGTGGTGATGACATACAACAAAATAAATATTGCAATAAGCTAGATTTTGCAAAGCAAGCAAGCCTACAAAAAAGATTGTCAGTAGTCAATTCCTTCTTGCCGCGGAAACGCGGCAAAAGTTGAGAAAACGCGGCAAGTTGGAGGGTTCTTGGTCTCTGCTTTCTAGAGCAGAGGCCCAAGATCACTTATATGTTACTACAATGCTTATTTTTCTGTTTTCAAAACCTGTAACCTACAATAGAGAAGAAAAATTTGTTTAGTTCCAAAAACTTAACAAGAAACCGTCGCCCTCCCCGGCAACGGCGTCAAAAATTTATTCGAAAAGGAGAGAGAGTGAAGCGAGAGTTTAGAGTGAACCGTGTAAGTCCTTGTGTCGATGTTTAAACTCTGAATATGTATGTAAAATTACTTTGCTCTTTCGAACTACTATTTATGGCAAAAGCTATAACGGGTCGTATCCGTAGGGAGAGCTTGCGATGGAAGCTTTCACAGTCCTTTTTGTTCTAGTTTTTGGGAAGAAAATGAAAATTCTTCTTTGTTCAAGAATTAGAAAAGAAAACAAAGTAAAACAGATATTGATGAATCCTGTTGTGTTGAGAAAAGAAAAATGGAGGCGAGGAAAGTAGAATAAAAATGAGAAATTTGGAAAACTAAAAGAGAAGAATGGATCTTGTATGAGAGAGAAAGTTTAAAAAAGAGTTTTAATCAGATAGAAAGAAAATCATGACTAACTAACAACTCTACACTACTAACTTACTAATCTCTTTGGGTGACTTATACCTCATGTAGATTCATTGGCATATTGTTCGTCTTGCTTCGTCAAGTCAACAAGTTATCCCAATTTGTGAAGATGTTCTCATCGTAGCTTGCTTAGGTGGCCTCCTTTGTTCATAGGCTCCCAATAGGAATTTGAGATTCACAATTTAGATATGCATAACAAGAATGTTAGGTTCATTAAATCATCAAAGCTGTAGTTGGCTAACATGAAATAAGAAGGTAGTACAATAAGTGTTAGCATACTAAGGTGATCACATCATCTTCTTCCATCAAGGCTTTTGTTCAAGAAACAAGGCTCTAAATGAGGCGCACATGAATTAAATGGAGGGGGTAACAAAACCTTCACTGAGATTAAAAATAACACTCATCTTTATTGGGAATTAATGAAACTTGTTAGGCACAATACTAGAAATTGTAAACATCTAATGAGTCATATGAGTTAGCATCACCTAAGAGTTAATAGTTAGTAGTGTTAGAGTTTAGTTAGTCATATTAGGAGATTAGTTATCCATGAAAAAGTAAAGTAAGGAAGAAGACATAGTAAAAAAAGTGCAAGGAAATAAAAAACTTGAAAGTAAATGGCAAGAAATTAAAAGAGCAAGAAAATTAGAAAAAGGAAAACATGAGCTTTGTATTTGATTGTCACTCTTCAATTACAGAGACCTCACTCTCACCTTCTCTCTCTTTTCTGGATCTAAAAAGAGAAATGAAAATTACAAGAGGAAACTAAGAGAAACCTAAAGAAATCCTAAACCTTCTCCTAAAATGATGGCTATCCTCCCCTCCTCTTCAACAGAGGCCCTGGGGGTCTTTATATAGGCACCAGGAGCTAATCGCTATCAATCATAGCCCTAAGATCAATCGCTGCATCAACGGCTTAAGAATTGTCACGGAAACGCGGCCAAAGCCGCGTTTCCGCGGCAGAATCTAGACCGTTATGCCAGCGATTGCTCTGACATTCTGTTACTGTCCAGGTGTACTGTTGGAGCTTCTAGAACTACGAGGATATTCCCTGGTTTGTTTACAGGTATGGGCTTCTTTGATTTAGGCTCTTTTAGTCTCCTTTAAATCCTCGAATTAACTTGAATTTGGGCCTTCTTCTCCATTAAACAGTGGACCTGAAATTTAAAAGAAGTAGCCATTAAAAAGCTTATTTTTATTGATAAAATGCATGAAAACGTAATACAAAATGATGCAAAATGGAACACTAATCAGTGGCTATGCAGAGTTTCAGGTGAAGCTATCAAAATAGCCTTCTGCAAAGTTATGAAAGGGTTTTAAGGCGAAGTTAGACAAATTTAGCATCTCAAGCAAGGCTAGCACCTTGGGCTCATGCAAGGCTAAATATTGATTTGATTTAGTCTCAAAAAGTAGTATTTGGCCTATTGTCGGCTTCACTGGATCAGCAGGGCTTAAGTTTCTTTCTCCCTTAGGATATGTGGAACTGGTCATCAGCTTGTCCGTGACTTGTCGTTTGTAGATGTCGATGAGTTAAACATTGTTCTGACCAGTTGAAGAGTTGTCTAGGAGTTTGTCTTTTTAAAGTGTCAACAAAACCCTTCAAAGTTTTCATAAATCTGCAATGGGATGGTTTAGATTTCAAAATACTTTGAATTGATCCGATTGAGAATCACGGATATGTGAGTTTAAGCTTCGCCTTAATGGTTGAACTCAGCCTCACCTTTAGGGTTGGACTTTAGCCCTGCTTCTAGGCTAGAATAGCCTCGCCTTTGGGTTGGAACAGGCTCGCCCCTGGGGTAGCCTCACTTTTGGGGTAGCCTCGCCTTCAGGCAAAAGGCTCGCCTCAGGGGGAGCCTCACTTCTGGAGCAGTTTCACCTTCGGGCTCTTTTAAGCAACTTCGCCTTCAAGGTGAAATTGATTCATCAGTGTCATGTTAGAGCTAGCCTCGCACGCGCTGTGAGAGAGGGCGCTTCCTTTCCTGAGGCCAAGCACTCGAGTGCTTAAACCTCGCGTGTGCTTCAAAATCTTAAGAGCCAATGTTGAGGCTGCACTGTGAGGCCTATAAATAGAACCCTTACAGTGCTCTTACAGAGAATTTTCTTCTCTTCTTCCAGCGAACCTTCAACAGGGATCTTCTTCCATCTCTTTCATTTTCAAATGACTTAAGGTCATCATATTCTTTAGAGCAGCTCTATGGCATCTTTTCATCGCCCTGAGCAAGGAGGCAAAGGCCCCTAAGGAGGCTTTTGCTTCGGTCGTTACTCGACCCATTGCTGGTGAGCACTGTTGCTTCCGCGACCTTACCATTTACTTGGTGATTTTAGGGGGTTCATCTCCCTCGATCTTAGCTTTACCAGCTAAATTTAGTGATTGGATTCCCTTGCTTCTTCATTTTCTGGGGGATTTTGGAGAAAAGCTTTTTAGCTTCTTGACGAAGCTGATACTTGCCTGATTTAGGCAGAGTAATCTCTCAGGTGAGGCTAATCTCATTGTAGGCAAGGTTAAGCCTCGTCCTTTTTAAGGCAAGTCTAGCCTTGCCATTTAGACGAGGCTAAGACATGGCCTTTTCAAGGCTAGTCTAGCCTAGCCATTTAGGCGAGGTTAGGACTTGACCTTTTTAAGTCCGATCTAGACTTGCCATATAGGCGAAAGTAGGATTTGGCCTATTCTAGGCCAGTCTAGCCTTGCCATATAGGCGAGGCTAGGACTTTGGCCTTTTAAAGGCTAGTCTAGCCTTGTCGTTTAGGCGAGACTAAGACTTGGCCTTTTCTAGGCCAGTCTAGTTTTGCTGTTTAGTTGAGGCTAGAACTTGGCCCTTTTAAGACCGATCTAGCCTTACCATATAGGCAAAGTTAGGACTAGGCCTCTTCTAGGCCAGTCTAGCCTTGCCATATAGGCGAGGCTAGGACTTGGCCTTTTTAAGGCTAGTCTAGCCTTACTGTTTAGGCGAGGCTAAGACTTAGCCTTTTCTAGGCATGTCTAGCCTTGCCATATAGGCGAAGTTAAGACTTTGTATTTCTCCTTGCTTAATAAGCCAAAGGTTTATGTATTTTCTTCAATTTATTAACAAATTTTTCCCTCTGTCTCTTTGCAGTTCACTATGTGCCGGGCCCATCGAACATTTTGTTTTGGATGGTCAGAGGAATGGATGGGAACATGCATTTTCAGTTCCAGGGTCAGGCTTCCCTTTTCAGTGAAAGAAGCTCGCCAGAGAGGCATGTGTTAATCCTCAAGGCTGATGAGCGCATTACATAGAGTATATTGACCACAGCTCCGCTCGAGGACCATAATCGGGTAGTGTACCGGAATCTCGATTTCATTTTCGAGGATGCGACACCTAATACTGATTAACAACTATTAGCCAGAGAGGGCCAATAGATTTTTAGCATGGAAGACGAGAAGCGTTATCTTCCATCAAGCTAGCGACACTTCCCGCTCTCGTACTTCTAATCGGTTACCGTGTCGTAGAAGATGAAATGGGTAGTGCTCGATCTACCGACTCTGTCCATATTGGGTCTTGACGCTGAGCGGTTATAACTACTGCGGATCTCCTAGGGTCGTACTTGGCATGCACCCCGGGAGGATAAGACAATATCTTCCCATAGGAGAGAACCTGGCGATGGCCTAAACCTTCCTTAATCAATTCATCAGGGTCCAAGGTAACTATCTGGCAAGGGATTTCTGGGCTCCTGGCTGGGTACAACCCGTTAAAAAATCATGATGGAGGGACTTGACATTATACGTCTTGGATTATTTTGGAGAAGAACTGATGAAAATCGGACTCCATGAAGCAGTCAGGGTCACTTGCTACAGAATAGAGATCAGTGTGCCCAACTTCTTCATCATCTTCAAGCTGTACTGTCCAGCTATGGGGACCTTCTTCACTCCTATTAGTAAATTGGGGTTGGTACTTCATGAGATGTGGTTGATATCCAACCTCCCGATGGGCTCGATGGCATATGAGGAATATTTTCCTTGCGTGATGGAGTTGGAGCAGATGGAAAAGGACGACCCGGAGATGTTTGAAACATATCGGGAATTAATGTGCCATATCTACATCAGCATGGACATCCATTACACCCGTGAAAATGCAAACGGGATAAAGGTCTGGGCAGACTATTTGTTCCCAATTGTGGATGGTGCCCCCGAGGATGTTCAATTTCCCATCCCTGAAGAGAATATTCGTCATAAGATGATATCCAGTGCTCACAAAGATATCATCTTGGAGGATGACGATGGGATTTATGAGAAGGGCGACAGGTTCAAGAGCTTTCACCATCAGGCGAAGTACCCTATGTCTCGAAAAGCTCTCCTCGCTGGCTTCCTGTCGGTCTGGCTGAAGAAGTGCGTTGTTTTGTCTCCTCCGCATGACTAGATCCTGTCGTGGGTGCTTCTCCCTGCGGTCCAGTTCGTCCATGGAAAACCTCTTAGCTTGTTTCCGATTATGGTTTGTGGCATTCAGCATGGTCTCCGAGCGCTGACGAAAGTTTTCTGCCGACCGCCTGCTACCAGGAAGGGGAAGGGGGCAAATACTTCCTCGTGACAGGCCCAATCCTAGAGTTGAGATGCCTTACACCTATTTCATGGCATGGTTCGCACTGCATTGTCAAGAGTCACCAGAAGGTGTACGCTTCACGCATTTTCTTCGTTTTAAAGGGTCGCAGTGGCTACGGACCTACATTGCTAGAGTACGAAAACTGGTACGCCGTTATGACATGTACAGCCTTTACATATGCTTCCCTTCGATTTCTGGTGCAGGATATGGTGAAGAGTTTTAGGATGTGGGGGAGAGAAGATCTTTGCTTAGGCAGGGCATATTCAAATGGCTAGTCAGTATCCAGCCATCTCACTTGGTGTATCGGTGCGGGGATATCTGCTATCTTGAGCCATATATCCCGAGCCTCTTCGCTCAACAGTTCGGGTATGACCAACTTTACGTTGAGAATCCCAACCCTCGCCTAGAATTCATGGGGAACTTGATAGATGGTGCCTGATCGAGGCGAAACCAGCACTTCTAAAATGTGTATTTATGAAATCAATGAAAAGCTTGTATGTGCTAATGTTCCCTCGATACTTCCGTTATAACATTGGCTTAACGGGTCGAATCCACAGGGACGGGAGGCGATAGAAGTATACAGTTTATGTTCACGTTGGTTGTTAACAAGTTTTATTTGTTAAAAATTAAGAAAAAGAAAAGAAATCCAGAAGTGATAAGTAGAGAAAGCGATAAAATGACGATGTAAAAATGAAAGAGAAGTAGTTTGAAAAACAAAGTAGAAAAGAAGATGAAGTTTGTGGTAAAGAAAATGAAGACAAAGGTGAACAAAGAAGATGGTGAAAACAACGATGAAAAGATAAAAGAAGAGTTTAGAAATTGATTTTTAAAACAATATAAAAGAAAACTCATGGCTACTAACTACTAATTGCTCCACTAACTATGCTAACCTCTTAGTGATAGTTGTCTCACATGGATCCTTGACTATCACTAATCCTTGGCTTCAAGAGACGATGCAAAGAATAGCTCATAAGATTGTACTTCTACATTCAAACAACACATCCATACCACATAACAAGTTGCAAGCTACTATTAATTCATCAAAATTGGTTAGAGGTGAGCATGAAATAAAGTTAGTATTTGCAAGTTAGCAAGTAAGTGAGTTGGATGTTAGAAATGTTAGAATGTTAGAATCCATCATCATGAGCCATCAATGGCTCTTGCAAGAGCAAGGCCTTGTAGAAGCTACTAGATTCATGTGGATTATCAAGTAAGTGGTTAGATGGTTAGTGGTTAGTAGTTAGTAGTTAGATTGTCATGAGAGGAAAAGTTAGCTAAGCATCATGTAAAAAATAGAGAAGATTACAATGGAGAAGAAAGGAGACACCTTTACATAGATTGTCACCATCTATTACAACAATCTCTCTCTTTCTCTCTCTGAATCTCTCAGCCCTAATATATGAATCTAAAAAGAAATGAAAATACAAAAGAAAGAAGAAGAACCCCTACACTACACTACCCTAAAAGATAGAAAACCTAGCCTATTTTCAATCTGCTTGCGTTTCTGGTCTCTTCAGGGGTATATATATATATATATATATATATATATATATAATATATATATATATATATATATATATATATATATATATATATATATATATATATATATATATATATATATATATATATATATGCGAAAGAAGGATCTGGAAGGCGAGACGAGGCCACGCGTCGAAAATTAACACGTGGGCCCACCACTTTGCCGCGAAAAAGTGGCATTTGTCGTGTTTTCGCGGCAATACCAGGGACCTAGGTCCCTGGTTTTGGCGTGGAACTTCTCCTGGCTTCGATTCTGGTATTTTCGCTTGGATATTCGTCTGACGTACGCAAGGGTCTAGGTTCAATGCATCTTCTAGAAGCTCCCTTGCTTGGCCTCCAAGAAATCCAGATTTAATTACCCAAAAATGGGTTTAACTAAGCTCTTATTACTTTTTGCCCTCCTTGTCTTGATTATCTACAAGAGAAATCAAAACACGGTTTAGACCGACATTTTATTCATAAATCAGCAGGAAAATGCGATATAATAATGCAGAACTGTAAACTAATTACACCTCCACACTTATCTTTTACTTGTCCCGAGCAAAACAAGACAAAAAATTATACTACAAATGTTATTACACCACTTTCGCAGGTGACGCGATTGCACTGGGCGCGTGTAACAAGCCGTTAAACCTCTAAGTTACCCCTAGAGGAGGAGTTTTGTTGATCAGCATGATTTTATACCATTTGATACTCCTAATTATCTATTATTTATATATAAATAATGCTACTCGGGTATAGTTGATTGAATTTTTGCAAGAAACAGGTAAAAGAAAGAGAAAGAGGAATCTGGTTACTTCAACAATAAACTCCAATTTGTCAAAGATTGAGGGTTGCTTTCCAAATATGTTGCGGTATTTGGCCATAACTTTAGCTACAGGACTCAGAACGAAATCATTCAAGATGCTATGGAAAGATAATTCAAAGATCTACAACTTTTGTGTTGATAGCTTTCGCTGATTCCTCCATTTGGTGGCCTGTATTCATCATTTAAAAACTCTGCCTTAATTGGAAACGATTTATTATGTAATAGATGTATTTCAAGGGACCTTTCTGTAAAAAATTCCTTATTATATAAGGGATAGAGAGGGCTGTGGTTTGAGAGGCGGCAGATCATTTAGGGTTTATTTTTATATATATATATATATTTTTTTTTTGTCTTCATTGTACTCCTACCATTAATTGTATCTAGGTTCTAAGTTTTTTTGTTCTATTTTTAAGACTTTGTTTAATTTTAATAAAGGAGCATTAAGGGAGAGAATTTTGGGCGGCTGGAATTTTGGGGCTGCAATCTTTCTTAAAAAAAAAAAAAAGAAGAAGAAGAAGAAAGCAAAAGAAATTGGAGCAGCATTTTGATTGGAGCAAGGCCAAGGGCCTGGCGCCTTTTGATTGGAGCCTTGCCCAATTTGATTGGAGTAAAAGAATCTCTCTTTGCCTACAGGACAGGAAGGCCTTGGCACCCTCTGTTGGGAGAAGACAGGTGCTCAGGTAAGTATAGTTTTGTTATTTTATTTAATTATTTAATTAACTAATTAATTAGTTAGATTAATTATTTCTTGTAATTTGTTAGATTAGTTTTTCATGTTGATTGTTTATGTAAAACGCTTTAGAGTTAATATTTGATTCATGCATAGCTAAATTTCATGCGAGCGCTTAGGGGAGATGAACCTAGACTTAATTCTTGTGGACAGAATCGTTCTCCTATTTATGACAGTATGCACACCAATTGACCTATAACTTCTAGGAAATTATTTTTAGAGTCACTACTTATTTGATAGGCTATGTATCGGGGTTAATGGTCCATGCTTAGGGTTTGTTGCATTTATGCTATTTATTTAATTTAGTTAATTTACCTCTGATGGACCATATAACTGGATAATAGCTTGTGCTTAAATCTAGTGTTCAGAATTAATATGCCTCTTAGACATAGAGATTTGGTGTGTAATACAAACTGATATGGAGATCAAATTGACCGCTTGATGCTAGTTTAGGGGATTCGATCCTAGGTGCCTGACTTTTCTTTTACTATAATTAGTTCACATAGCTCACAAGATCCATAAATTTTTGATCATTTCGCGTAGAAGTGTCGAAACCAAAAGAACCACCTGTCCCTGTGGACAGACCCTCAAGTGCTACATCGAACGACCGTGCGCTTGCGGTAATTTAAAACGAGGAGACAGAATCTCCCCAACAAGTTTTTGGCGCCGTTGCCGGGGACATGGTGTTCTATCTTTAGTTTTGACACCTATACCGAATTGTAAAAAATAAAAAAATAAAAAAATAAAATTAAAAAAAAATTAAAAAAATTAAAAAAAAAATCCTTTCCCATGGCCTATCCAAATTCATTTGGTTACGATCCATTTTATAGGCCAGACCCTCCCTTCCATCCACCATGCTCTCTTCCAGATTTTAATGAATACATCCATCCCTCGAACTACTCATTTTCTTCATACCATCCTATGAGTTGCCATCACTGTCAATATCCAAATCATTCTTCTGAACAGTGTCCTTCGATAGGGTTTTCGCTAGGACTAGGTCAAAATCAATTTCACACATTTCAAGGACCTGCGAGCAAACCCTATCCAATAAATTTGAATTCAAGGTTTTGGAATTATTCAGATTCTACATGGGATCAATCATATCAAAATTCTCAATCCAATTGGTCCTACATTGAACCACCACCTCCGTCTTGGGGATTTAACATGAGCATGAAGAAAGCACATTAGAGAAGAGTTTTAAAGCCATGCAGCAGACTATAGTCGAAACCAACCAGCAGTTAATCGAGGCATGTGCTCACATGGATACGATAATGACTCATCTCAATCAACCTATTTCAATTAGAAGTCCAGATCAAGTTCAAGAGTTCCATCAACTTTCACAAATTGAATTCAATGGCAATCAGGTGGACAAAGAACCAATACTAGAGGAAGCTTTTGAAACTTTCAGGCAAACTTCAAAGCAAGTGCTCTATGACACTAGAGACTGCTTAAACAGGCCAGCAAATGAGTTGGTTAGTGAGCAAGAGAAGGATCCCTTTTCTAGTCAACTAGTTCATGAACCAACGCCGACTCGACCCATGTCCATTCAAGAGCACATCAACTTTCATAAGATGAACAAAGGCCAAACTGTTAGACCCGAAGAGCAAATCGTTGGCCATAGTGACATGTCTAATCATTCCATCGAGATGCCCTTCGAGTCCCAATCATTTCATCTTAATCAATTTGAAGAGCTTGAACATGAGAAGCCTGTTGAGGAAGTTGTGAAGGTCCATGAGGTGTGCAAACGTGATGATCCTCAGTGTCTGGATGAAGTGATTAGAAATTATTTGGCTACACATACAACTCATGTGGAGCCAGTTGAATCTGATTGTGAAGAGGAATATGACAATGATGAACTTTTGCTTCAAAAGAAATTTGAGGATGAATTTTCTAAGATCTGTGAAAAGATAAATGTTGAGGAGCAGAAAATTGTATCCACTCATATGGAGAAAATAGAGCACACTGATCAAAATTGTGAGAATGCCTACATGGATAATGAGCCTTTGTTTCTTGATGAGCTTTTTGTTGAAGAGTATGATCACAATGATGAGAAAACATGTGTTGAGAATCTTGAGTTTAGAGTCCCTTTGAGAAAACAAAACTCGATTTGAGTATCTTCACTTTCGATGAGCCAACCAATGATCATACTTTTCAAAACTTGATTCAAGAATCTCTAATTAATCAAAGCATTGAAACCCTATTTGCGGACGAACTCATATATCTGAATGAATCGGTTAGGGATGCTTTGGTTAATTACACACCTCCAAAGAAAATTGTTGATTTAAGTTTTGAGGTGATGTTTGAGGATGAGCTTAAATTCATAGGCAATCATATTGTGGACACTCCAATTATATCGTGTAAAAATGATGAATTTGTGAGGAGGTATGGAAAGAAAAGAAGGAAGAGATGGAGGAAAGTGATGAACAAGATGGAGAGGATGAAATTAAAAATAACAAAAAGATTAACCTCTCCACTTTGTCCATTAAAGAGAACCCATTGGAATGATGGGAAGCGAGCTCGAGGGAATAGGCCTAGAAAGATCTAGGTGGGGGGAGTTATGAAATTGTATATATGTAAATATTTGTTTTATGTTTATTTTATTATTTTTTTTTCTTTTTGTTGTTGAGTTTTTATTTCTCTTTTAGTTAGTTGAGTCAGTTTTAGTGAGTCTTTATTTCTCTTTCTCTAACCTATGTGCCGAGTTTTTTTTACAAGTGATACAGGATAAGCAAGGAGGCATCCACCACATACAAGGAGCATTTTTGTGTTTCGGCAGCTGGGTTCTCTAGTACACTGTGAGTATGTCTAATCTAGCATACTGTTTACATTTTTGTATCTTTTGTATGCCTGGATTGCATGGTCATCATGATTGTGTGCTTATTTTGGATGCGTAAAGTACATGCTACATTATTTTTATCTCTGTATTCATTTTTTTTTGTGCATGAGGACATGACACAGTTTAGGTGTGGGGGGAAAGATTCACATATTTTCTTTGTTTTAAGAGTCTTTTTGGTTTGTTTTAGTTTTAGGGTTTTTTTTCTTTATTCTCTTTTCTTTCTTTACTTAGAGTCTTAAAAAAAAATTGTGAAAAATTTGAAAATTTTCTGCAAATAATTAGCTAGTATGTGAGTGATTTAATATCCATGAGTGGATTTTAAGGGTAAGATCAAGATGAAAGAATTATAAAATCTTAAAATAAAGATTAGAATCTAAAACGGATATACCATCTAAACTTAGTCTAAGTGATCATGTACCCAACAGCACTTACACTATTAGTTCATAGGCTTGGGATATTGATTGCAACTAAAAAAAAAAAAAATTACTACTATATAATAAGATAAATATTAATAAGTCTTGTCTTATGGCCTTAGTTGCTTGAGTAATTAAGTTCGTAGGAGTGTCTTTACACTTATTGCCCTAAGACCATCTGGTTTGGGAGCATTGGCCCAAAGCTCGCTATATGGGTAGCTGAGAAAGCCTAAGAGGACAAGACACTATAAAAATATAATAATTTTGATTATCAATTAGCTAGGTACCTTGGCCTCAGGAAGCCTCGGTATTTATGCGAAAGATAGTAAAAAAAAAATTCTAAAAAAAAAGAAAAAAAAGAAAAAAAGAAAAGAAAAAAAATATGAAAGTTGTAATTAAATATTCCCAAACTTAAGAACTACATCACGATCACGGGGTACATAGGATCTGAAACTTAGGACAGGTGGTGTAAAGTTTTGGATTTGAGACTTTATTTTATAGCCAATATGATTTCTGTAATTGAGATTTTACTTGAAAATGAAACTCATGGGAACTGATGATCTTACTAACTAGTTATCACAAAAAAAAAAATAAAAATAAAAATAAAATTAAAATTAAAAAAAAAAAAAATAAAAAAAGAAAAAAATTTGATTTGTTTTTCTTTTCTTGATTTTCGGTTATCCTTATTTTACTTTTATTTATTTCTTAATCTCTAACTTTCTTGGATTTTGTGGGTGTAATCCACTGAAAACCCTCACGAGACAAAATTCGTCCTCTAGGGGTAACCTAGGGGTTAACGGCTTGTTGCACATGCTAAGTGTAACCATGATTCCTACGAAAGTGAGTTAAGATAGTTTAGTTTTTCTTTTTCTTTTTATTAATTTTGCTCGAGGACTAGCAAAAGATAGGTGTGGGGGTATTTGATCAGCATGATTTTTATACCATTTTGATACTCCTAATTATCTATTATTTATATATAAATAATGCTACTCGGGTATAGTTGATTGAATTTTTGCAGGAAACAGGTAAAAGAAAGAGAAAGAGGAATCTGGCTACATTCAACAATAAACTCACGCAATTTGTCAAAGATTGAGGGTTGCTTTCCAAATATGTTGCGGTATTTTGGCCATAACTTTAGCTACAGGACTCAGAACGAAATCATTCAAGATGCTATGGAAAGATAATTCGAAGATCTACAACTTTCATGTTGATAGCTTTCGCTGATTTCTCCATTTGGTGGCCTGTTTTCATCATTTAAAAACTCTGCCTGAATTGGAAACGATTTATTATGTAATAGATGTATTTCAAGGGACCTTTCTGTAAAAAATTCCTTATTATATAAGGGATAGAGAGGGCTGTGGTTTGAGAGGCGGCAGATCATCTAGGGTTTATTTTTATATATATATATATTTTTTTCTTTGTCTTTATTGTACTCCTACCATTAATTGTATCTAGGTTCTAAGTTTTTTTGTTCTATTTTAAGACTTTTGTTTAATTTTTAATAAAGGAGCATTAAGGGAGAGAATTTTGGGCGGCTGGAATTTTGGGGCTGCAATCTTTTCTTAAAAAAAAAAAAGAAAAAAGAAGAAGAAAGCAAAAGAAATTGGAGCAGCATTTTGATTGGAGCAAGGCCAAGGGCCTGGCGCCTTTTGATTGGAGCCTTGCCCAATTTTGATTGGAGTAAAAGAATCTCTCTTTGCCTACAGGACAGGAAGGCCTTGGCACCCTCTGTTGGAGAAGAAGACAGGCGCTCAGGTAAGTATAGTTTTGTTATTTATTTAATTATTTAATTAACTAATTAATTAGTTAGATTAATTATTTCTTGTAATTTGTTAGATTAGTTTTTCATGTTGATTGTTTATGTAAAACGCTTTAGAGTTAATATTTGATTCATGCATAGCTAAATTTCATGCGAGCGCTTAGGGGAGATGAACCTAGACTTAATTCTTGTGGACAGAATCGTTCTCCTATTTATGACAGTATGCACACCAATTGACCTATAACTTCTAGGAAATTATTTTTAGAGTCACTACTTATTTGACAGGCTATGTATCGGGGTTAATGGTCCATGCTTAGGGTTTGTTGCATTTTGCTATTTATTTAATTTAGTTAATTTACCTCTGATGGACCATGTAACTGGATAATAGCTTGTGCTTAAATCTAGTGTTCAGAATTAATATGCCTCTTAGACATAGAGATTTGGTGTGTAATACAAACTGATATGGAGATCAAATTGACCACTTGATGCTAGTTTAGGGGATTCGATCCTAGGTGCCTGACTTTTCTTTTACTATAATTAGTTCACATAGCTCACAAGATCCATAAATTTTTGATCATTTCGCGTAGAAGTGTCGAAACCAAAAGAACCACCTGTCCCTGTGGACCGACCCTCAAGTGCTACATCGAACGACCGTGCGCTTGCGGTAATTTAAAACGAGGAGACAGAATCTCCCCAACATTTGTCTCCTTAGGAACTTCAGCGGATTGCACCCATAAAATTCATAAAGAAAGAAGACAAATGTTAGTATTTTGAAAACACATTTTGAAAGAGAGACAAGGCTAAGAAATATTTTTGCAAAAATATAAGTGATCTAAGGTCATAAGTCCACCAAAAATTATTCTTCCTTAAACTTAGTCTATATGCAAGATCTTATCTTCAATTAAGGTAAGAATTCAAAATTGGATTGAATATTTTATCCTTCATAAAATCTAGATAATATGCACTTTGTGATAGTGAAGATTTCTAGGGCTTCAACTCTAACCATCAAGCCATTTATTTATATATATTTTTTCTTTTTCTTTTTTCTTTTTTTTCTTCCCTTAGTTTTCTTAGGCTTTCTACTTCACCCGGGTAGTGAGCCTTTAACCGATGACTCCCAGACCGGACCAGATAAGAAAACATCTCTCGGGTTTAAGGACTCGAGTAAACAAGGCCACAAAACTAAAAGAAATTATTTGTTCTTTATTACCACCTTTAGGCGTGAATAATCATACTTCTTGAGGCATAATTATCCAGCTTAATAAGTGATTTTTTTATCCATTTATACAAAATATATAATTTTTCTTTTTATTGTTTTATTTTTTTTGCTTTTGGCATTTTAGGTCTTTGTTTCCATCCCAAAAATGTGTAAGTGTGAAGTGCATACTATCTAAGGCAAAAAATTCACGATAAAATTATCTCTCTAATTTAATTTACTTAGCATATAATCTTAAACAATATCCCATTATTTCGACTAGGTTTAAGATGTTATAATCAAGGCTTCCTTAATTTCTAAGATCATCTTAATTTTCTTAAAAATAGATCAAAACTTTGTCTCTTATTTCAAAAAGTTTTAAAGAAAGAGAAAAATCCTATACAAAAGGAAAATTTTAAGAATATCCTAAAAGAAGTGTAAAAGAAAGAAAATCTAAAAACTCTATGTTAGTAAACTCTCTCCCATACTTATCTCATGCATTGTCCTCAATGCATCGTAATGTATGTATGCATGAAACAAATAGAGAGGGAAGGAAAAATTATCTCAAGGTAGTGGTTCCAGTGGTGGTCTGATTGGTCCACAAAATGCGGCCCAATCCAATTTGCGTGGAGTCCGGAGGAACCCACCAGAGACCTTTATAATACAACCCATTATTATGATGTATATACGAATGATTTTTACTAAAAATTTTAC